>JABCKJ010000084.1:0-67680 GCA_018850815.1 Asterophora lycoperdoides
TTCATGTGACTGTGGCCATTGTGGCCATTGATGTGTCGGATGTCGAGAGAGCTGTGACGGGCATGGAGCTCTCTGGGTGGGCCCTGGTATTGAGGCCCGACATCGCTGCGCCGTCGCTCAGATATCATACGCTCCTTCTCTTTATCCTTCTTCATCTTTTCGAGCTCGGCATCTCTGGATTTCAGCACCTCCCTCGTCTCTTTCAGTGTCTTTTCCAACATCTTGCATCGCTCATCCAGCCTGGTAACCTCAGCTTGAGACTTGGCGAGTTCTCGTTTTGTGATATCTAGTTCGCGACGCATGGAGAAAGGAGACAGACCTGCGAGTGAGCTTGTTGGTGAATGACACGCAGCATCCAATCGTTCACGTAACGGAGCGCACTCTCGAGGGGTGGGGTCAGGGACAGGCGACCGCGTGGTAGAGGGTGAGCTGGCGTTGGAGTCGGATGCTTGGGCAGCTAGGGACCAGGTAGGGCTATGGAGAGCAAAAAACTCTGCAGCGTTGTCGTAGATATTTCTGATGTTCAAGTTAGCGATGGAGGGCATGGCTGGAGGAAACGACAAGACCAAACACTACGATAATCGCTGATTCAAAGCCCAAATCGTGCCTCTTTAGAGTAGCAGATGGTGGGGCATTTGATCAAGATATCGCAGTAAGTGGCACTTGACTGACGCGTCAAGTCCGATATGGGCCGACGTGGCCCAGAAGAAGTCCCGAGGGATACAGAAATGGCTGAAAATGAAATGAAACCCCGTTGACGCTCAGCGAACACGAGCTCAGCACGCTCTCAGCACGCTGGCCGAGGGAGCGTGGAAAGGAGTAATTTGATTCAGGGTGGTAGAGTGAGTACGGCACCAAATCAAACACGAGTCCATTTTTTTCTTCCTTGTACACTACTACGTGAGTCTGGCGTCTGGTGGCTCTCTCCGCCACACATGGTCAACATGAAGTCTGCAACCGAGAACCGGAAGCCTTACAGCGGCCTAACGAGGTCACTCGTCATTGCGATCGACGTCGGCACGACATTTAGCGGTGTACAGCTTTCCCAATCAGACACTACTCGATTGATATTTAATTGCTGGTCTCCTACTTAGGTCTCCTATGCCATTCTCGAACCTGGTGAAATCCCCAAAATACACGGGGTTACTCGGTGAGGACATCGCGCACCGTCCTAGGGCTGTATATCGACTGCCTTTGGTGTAGTTTTCCCGGGCAAGAGCATGTAGCAGGCAACTCCAAGATTCCGTCCATCATATACTACGATAAGCATGGAAAGATGGTGGCAGCCGGCGCAGAGGCAGAGACGAGCAGCGTCCAAGCCCAGGCTGAGGACGAAGGCTGGATCAAGACCGAGCTGTGCGATTCAACGATCCCCCCCTGCACTTCCCATTCACTGACTTGCGGCATGTGTAGGTTTAAGCTTCGGTTAAGACCGCGGACGATGCAACTCAACATGAACGGGATGCGCCTTGGGCCTCTCCCGCGCCGGAAGACTGCCGTCCATGTATTTGGTGACTTCCTCGCATATCTATACAGATGTACACGCAACTTTATCACGGATACCCATGGAAACGGAGCTGCGCTATGGAACGCGGTCGAGCACAATATCCAATTCGTCCTCTCGCACCCTAATGGCTGGGAGGGCGCCCAACAGACCAAAATGCGCAGAAGCGCCGTTTATGGTGGATTGATTCCCGATACCAACGAGGGGAAGGCGAGGATACGATTTGTGACGGAGGGCGAAGCCAGTCTTCATGCCTGCGTACTCAACGGCCTGGCTGCTGATGTGCTCTCGGTGCGTTGTGGCTCTCTGCTTCGGTGTCCACGATCTGACAGATTGGCATCCAGAATCCCTCGAAACACGGCTTTCTAATTGCAGATGCAGGTGGTGGTACGCTTGATATTAGTGCCTACGCTATTCGCGGAACCACCCCGCTTGTAATGGAGGAAATTGCACCTCCCGATTGTCAGTCTCGCCTGCTGCCTTTCCCAAAGGAATCTCACCTTATTGCTTTGTCTTGGCTTTGTCAGGTATTTTTGCTGGGTCTGTTTTTGTAAGCCGAAGAGCTCGCGAGTTTCTGGAAGGTACAACAGCTCACATCCCTGTGGCAATGCCTCCTAACGATACGAACAGAGAAACTCAAACACTCGAGATACGGGACACCTGCCGCACTAGACCACATCACTCAGCGCTTCGACGAAACTACTAAACGACTATTCCGCGACCGGAAGGATTTACAATTCATACCGTTTGGATCACCACTGGATAAGGATTTGACTGTTGGCATCCGTGGCGGCCAACTCAAGTTAACAGGGTAAGTATTCTCTTATCCTCTTGTCTCATATGAGTTGAACACACATGTATGTAATTCAACAGGAATGAGGTCGCGAACCTCTTTGAACCCTCCGTAGATGGTACGTCTTTGACGTGTAGGATGACATGCAGAAGACGGCTCATAACGTATCTTAGCTGCCGTCAACGCCATCAAGGCACAAATAGAGGCGTCTAACGGGATTATTCGTGTAAGGAGAAACTTGATTACTCCTCTTCCAAAGCTAACGTCTTTCGCAGTCTGTCTTCCTCGTTGGCGGATACGCCGCGTCCCCATGGCTATTCAAGTAGGTTGAACCCATTTTGCGTTGTCAACCTATTCAATTTTGCGCACAGCCAATTGCAAGAACGCCTTGCGCCACTCAGTATCACCGTCAGCAGACCCGATACACAGACGTACGCCTAGCTTTATATTCCTTCTCTGGCCCAGCATTGAAAGTGATTCTCTATCAGTTCCAAGGCTGTCGCAGACGGTGCAATCGGCTTTTACTGCGACCACCATGTTTCCGCCCGCATGTCCAAATTTATGTACGGCGTCGAGTTCCTCCGAGAGCTGGACCCGACGAATCCGGACCACGTCGCGCGGAAGGAGAGACTTTGCGAACTTCCATCTGGGCCCAAGCTCCTGCCGGATGCTTTCGACTGTATTTTGAACAGGGTCAGTGCTATCATTCCTTGTCCTAGGGCAGTCATTAACAATTTCTGTCTTATTTTTGCAGAGCGTCAGGGTCAAGGAGTCGACTGTATTCACACGGAAGTACTGTACAGAGCTCACCAGCCTGTCAATGCTGTCTGTGTTTGAAGTCGAAATCTGGTGCTACCGCGGAGGAAATGTCATACCAAAGTGGATCGATCGCCAGGCTGGTATGTACTGATATGGGACTTATCGTTGCCCGCCTCTCTGACGGCCCGACGAATCAGACGACTTTTCGACGTTGTGCGTGGTTCGCGCGGATCTCTCTCCTCTGAGTGGGAGTGCAGAGCCGAAGGCAGGGAGAGGCGGGAAAACGTATTGGACTATAGTTTTCTCAGTAGAAATCCACTTTGGTCTTACCGAGTTCAAAGCACGGATCAAATGGGTTGACGACGTAAGTTCTCTCCTTGCATCCGAGGCATCGTGGTACCGACTTTTCTTCGATGCACAACAGGGCAAGACGAAATAGTATGCAGCTTCATTTGTGCCTTGACATGAGTTTGAGCTTACGATCTCTTTCAGTGGCCCTGCATCCATCGTGTATAACGAACGGGGACATCGCGCCGACGAGGAGGAACCTGACGCATACCCGGAAGACGACGCAGCTACATCTTCCCCTCGTAACGACCGCCTTCGCTCAGAACCGGCCTCTCGCGCTCGCACGCCTGTTGAGCAGTTCTACCACCCATCAAGCAACGGGGGCGTTGTGGCGTCACCTCCAAAGCCAGAGCCACCTGCCGAAATTCCCCAGGTTCACCGTGAGCGCACACCGTCCTTGGCACCTTCACTACCGCCTTCCTCGACGCCTTCCTTGGGACAAAAACTTCTCTCGTCCTCCGCATTTCCTGCAGCGGATTCATCCCGCGATATATCTCGAGGCTTTGATGCCACACCAGCGACTCCTTTGGATAAGAAGGGTAAAGGTAAAGAGAAGACTCCAAAGTCCACGTCCAGGATCGAGGAGCTACCGCCACCTGTGGAACCTGCTCCGCCACCTGCAGGCAACTCGTCGTCCTTGTGGGCAGGTGACCCGGTCCCGCCTGCCGTTGAAACGAAGCCCTCCGGCTTCGGCGGATCGCCTACCTCGAAAGAGAAGGTCGCCCCCATTGATACCACTGCCTCGAAATCGCCTGCAATCACCGGTAACCGCTCACCGCTTGGCCCGTCGGAGCCGATCGTGGCGACGGTGGCTGAGGTTGCAGCTCCTGCAGCTCCACCGCCAGCGTCACCCGGTGATATTTTGGCGTCCGCGAAGTCGACACCAGGCAAGAAGGGGAAGAAGAAGGGCGCCGCATCGATTCCCGCAACTCCTGTGGTTGAATCTGCAGAGCCTTCCCCTCCTGCGCCACAGCCAGAAGCGCCTCCACCGCCGCCTGAGGAGCCAGTGGTCGAACCTGCGCCACCCGCTGTTGCTGAGGAGCCCCCAGCTGAGAAACCGTCAACAAACATTCTTACCCCAGTCGGGCTGCCGGAAGTTACCCTGTCGACCAAGACACCTGAAGTTGGCTCCATATCAGTGAGTGAGGAACTGACTTCCTCCCTTTTCGGCTCCTCCCCTTGGGACACCAAAGCGCATGATACTACCGCGAAAGATTCATTCGGTTCATGGGGCTCTTTCGGCCAATCGCCGAAGGGTAAATCACCGAAGACGCCAGCTATTCAGCCCTCGAAGGTCGAAGAGCCTACGGCGGAGCCCCCAGCTCCTACTGCGCCCGAGACCAAGCTGGAGGAGACTAAATCACCCTGGGGAGCTCCGAAAACGCCGGCCGCAGGAACAGCTACCACCACGCCGGCGAAAACCACTGGCCTTGGATGGGGTGCGACGACTGCCAAGAAGGGCTGGGGCGTCGGTGCCAGCGGTGCCAGCACTCCTGCGTCTTCGGGGCTTGGCTGGGGTTCGTCAGGGTTTGGCGCTGCCAAAGCCCCGGAGGTCAAGCCTGCTGCAGCCAACCTGGGCTGGGGCAGCAAGGCGAGCACTCCCGTTACGAAGAAAGCGCCAGCTTCGCCATGGGGTGCGAAGAAAGAGGAGGAGGCCAAAGAGGGACCAAAGCCGGAGGAACCAAAGTCGGAGGAACCAAGGTCGGAGGAACCAAAGCCGGAGGAACCAAAGCCGGAGGAACCAAAGCCTGAGGAACCAAAGCCTGAGGAACCAAAGTCGGAGGAACCAAAGTCGGAGGAACCAAAGCCTGAGGAACCAAAGCCTGCAGATCCCCCAGCCGCCGCAGAAGCTCCTGTTGCAGACCCTACGCCTGCAGAGAAGGTTGCTACTCCCAAGGCAGACGCTGTGGAGGTTTCTCCTCCTGAGGCGACCCCCGAGGCGCCTGCTACCACTGAAGAACCGATGCCCAAACCTGAGGACAAACCTTCGGAGGACCCTGAGCCCGAAACGCCTGCTGACGTGACCAGTCCCACCACTCCAGCCGCAGAGGATACCAAGAAGGCAGCCGGTGGAAAGAAGAAGAAGAAGAAGAAGTAAGGGTATGTCTGGGCTTTTCCCTCCTTTCTCGCCTTTTCTTCCACTTCTTGGAATCTGTATGTCTTTACGCCAGCTTATGACTTATTGCCCTCGGTGTCAATGTACGAGATTTCACGAATCCTCTTAAGTTCCAATGATTGGCAATTTGCGCCTACCTCAACTGAAATGCTCGTTTGTAACTTGGGAGTAAGTGTCAAAAGATATAAACCTTTAAGTATGAGAAGTTGGAGTCATTTGGAGATGAGATAAAATGAGGTCAAGGTGATCGGTGGGATTGTGCCGTGCGACCTCGCCTCCCACCTCCTCCCATGACTAGTCATCTTCCCACAGAGGTCTGGCTCCACATCGCCCAGTTCATACCAACTAACGAGATTTCGAGTTTGTTAGCCTTGAACCGCCTGTTCTACGATCTGGCAATGGACGCTCGGTATAAGTATATCAATATCGATGAAGTCTCTCAGGAGGCCTTCAATAAAGTCTGGCGTCTAGTGTGAGCGATTCATCCATCCTGAGCGTGCTCAGTGCTTTCCTTATCTGACTTTTTTTGGTTAGTGACCCGTCCATAGCCAGTCGCGTCCGCCATCTTAGACTGCAGCTCAATCAGGTTACGAAACTTAGGCTGGCTCCTTCGATCACTACGTGGGATGTTTTGCAAAGGCTGACCACATCCTTCCGTCCGTCACGCGTATTGCTGGGTCTCAAAAAATCTGCGAAAAGCAGTGTCTCCAAACCAAGCGCTTCCCTTGCGGGCCTGGTTGAGGCGCTAATTGTCGTTTTACCTGGCATGGTGAACGTCGAGGATTTCTCCATCGATTCGTGGAATACAATGTCGACGGCCGAGCTCGACCTGCAGTCTTTCTTCTCAACTGCCTGGTCCGGATTTGGGAGGAGACTTCGAAAGTTATCTCTCGGCGGTAACATCGAGGGTTTTCAAGTGCTCCTAGCCTCGAGGCCGGTCCTGACGGCTGTCGAGGAACTTCATCTTGAGTTCACCAACAATATGAATCCACCCCTGCCTAATTCCCCAGAGGCGATAAATGGTGTCGCCGCCACACAGACCCTACTCCTTGATTCCGTGGCACCATTCATTAACGACCTCAGTACCCAACTGCAGGTGCTGAAACTGTGGTCCTGGGCGTCCATGGATCTATCGTCTTTCTTCCAACGCCTTGGGCCATTTCCGATGTTGCGTACTTTCAGTGTCTGGGCAGCCTTCAACAAGTCCTTTACACATGACCCTTCGGGATTGACGCGGATCCTTTACGGGACGTGTCCTACCCTTAAGGAACTGATGTTGCGACTGAACCCGTCAGGATTATTCGATTCACAGGCGGACATGGTCCTGTGCCAATGGTTGTCTCAAGCTGTTCAACAGAACACCCGATTTGCATCTGGCTTGAGATGCCTTGAATTATACCCTTCCGCCACTGGGGCTGGCCTCGACTCTCTTGTTATGATTATACAGCGATCAGCCAACACTTTGGAACAGCTTAATGTGCGGGACCGCTATTTACTTCTCCCCGAAATCACCAGGATCGCAGAAGCGTTCTCGCATTACGCAACATTGACCAGACTTCGCCTCAACGTGAGGACACTTCCTGTCGAGCTCCTCGACCTCTTCGCGCAGAGTTTTCCGAACCTGAAACACCTCGGGATTATAGCGGCTAATGGAGAGCCCACGGCGGTAAGCTGGGCTGGGCTGGGGATAATTTCTTATGTCGACCGCTCACTGCTTAAGCTTTTCCAGGACTTCGGCACACAATTGAAAACCCGCAGATACGACGAGTGGAAACTTTGGAACATTGGGATATGGCAAGGGGCAAACGCGCTGGATTATGATACGATGGTGATCCTTGCTGCTTGCATTCCAAGTGTCGGCAGCTTCTGGAGCCAGGGGAACAAAGAGAGGCCCGACCAACAGCAAAAGGAATAGGTATACCACTTGTGTAATTCTTAAATTCAATTACCCGAAGCTTAGTAATTGCCTTACTCATCTCGATTGTTACGTGCCCGGGAACAGCCGACAGAAAGTTTTGGTGCCGCAAACGTGTGTTTCGCAAGTTGTCACTTACCTACACCATCTGTCAACACCTTGAGACTTTCACCAGCAGACTCTCCGTGAAGGAATTTCTTCACAATTTCGTCGACCCACTCCCCCAACACCATTTGTATCTTCTGTCCAGGCAGAGGATTCATGCTTCGACCTCCAATTGCTATACCTAAGCACAAAATACGTTCCTGTCCGCGCGCTAGTCTTGTCAGCACTGTTCTCCAATATTTCCTCGTCTAATCCTAACGCTAATCGATTTATTGCTGTGTAGCGTTAAATTACTCATCCGCCCAGCATGGCTTCCGGAGTTGTAAACATTCGTCGCGATGTCGATGATAAATTCTACCGTTACCGGTATGTGCTAACTCCTGTGCTTCCCTTCAATGTCCCATTCAAGCTATCTACTAGTATGCCCATTCTCAACACGAAGATCGAAGGCAAAGGGAACGGTATTAAAACTGTTGTCCCCAACATGTCCGACGTCGCGAGAGCCCTCAGCCGCCCTCCGACATACACCACCAAGTTCTTTGGTTGCGAACTCGGCGCTCAGACCTCCTTCGATGAGAAGAATGACCGTTACATCGTCAACGGCGCGCACAATGCTGAACGTCTCCGCGAGCTACTCGACGTCTTCATCGACAAATTTGTCCTCTGCGGTTCCTGCAAGAACCCCGAAACCGAGCTCGTCATTCTCAAAAGTGGCCGGAACGAGGATATCATTCGCAATTGTGCAGCCTGCGGCGTGCAAAGTGGGGTAGACATGCGTCACAAGCTCACCACCTTCATCCTCAAGAATCCCCCTGCGAAGTCGAAGAAGGGTAAAAAGGGAAACAAAGGTGATGCTGCAGCAGGTGTCGGTGGTGGTGGTGGTCAGGATGATGCGGATGGGCCAGAGGCGACTGGCGCAGAGAGCGACGACGAGCTGACAAAGAAGATCAAGGCAGAAGCAGCGGATCTGAACCCCGACGCTGCCCTGGCCAACGACGACTGGTCGGCCGATACTTCTCCCGAGGCTGTCAAGCAGCGCATCAAAGCCCTCGAAGGCAACATGGCGAATGTCAATCTCAACGGCGATGATGAGGGCAGTGACGACGATGCGAACAGTCCCTATGCGCAACTCGGACGCTGGATCGATGAAAGCCGTGACGAACAGGACGACCCCAAGGCATTCGCTGTCGCCATTTACAAGAAGGCTGGGGAATTGGGTATCGAAAAAAAACACAAGGCACTTGTTATTCTTGCCCAGGCCCTCTTCACCGATGATATCGTTGCCGAGATTCCGAGCTATGGCGCTCTCTTAGTCAAGGTGCGTCACCAGCAAGTCCAAAGTCACACCGATTCTAACTAACGTTTAAATAAAACATTAGATGGTCACTTCCGAGAAGCACCAGAAATCGCTTCTCGGCGGAATCGAGCGCCTCGTCGGCCTCGCCCATCCTGATCTCATCCCCGCCGTTCCTAAAATTCTCATGGAGCTGTACCAGATTGATGTTTTGGACGAGAATGTGGTCACCACATGGGGCACCCACGTTAGCAAGAAGTACGTCGACAAGGAGACCAGCAAGAAAGTCCGCAAGGCTAGTGAGCCCTTCTTGAAGGTGAGATACGTTCTTTGAGTGTTCGTGCTTGGGTGTCTGATCATTCCCTCTATAGTGGTTGGAAGAAGCTGATGACGATGATGACGACGACGACGAGTAGAGACGAAAATTTGGTGGATTTTCACCCAGGTGTTCTCAGAATTTTCTCCGGTTTCTTCGGTTTTCTTCCTCTCCCGTCAGTGTTCTCTTTCCTCTGGTCGTATAGCCATATGGAGTGATATCTACCCTCACGTCGCGGCATTTGTATATATGTTGTGACACAATTTATTGGATCTTCGGCGTTACAGTTCTGTCGTGTGCGCATGGACACACTCAAGTTATCTGAGATCTGAAAAATCCTTAGCCTCATCGGCCCACGGGCGGCTCGGTTCCAGGCACCGAGGGATTTTCAGCAAATTTCATATGCATGGGTTGCGATTTCTGATCAGGGTCCCCGATCTATGACATGTTGACAAGCCTGACCATCGGACATCCCCTCTCACCCTCTCATTTCAACGCGTGAACGCGTTCGGCACTTATTGTCAAGTTAGTCTGCACTCAAAACGCATCTAAATCCCCGCATGCAACTCCAAGAGCTTGAAAGGAATGGCCTTTCATCTTTTCTCGACGCTGTCCTCGGACAATGGTATTTGACTTCATGTATCTGAACCCAAGTGTCTCGGTTTGAAGCCTTTTTCAAGTTTTTGCAATTCCTTCAAAGTTCTGAAGCACCCTCCTATAGTGTCACGTGCATCAGCGCCACCTGTCATATCCGAATCGCCCCTAGCTCGGGCTGCCCGCATCTGGGGAATTGCGAAGCGCGAACAAAGTGAACTCGGAGGCTCAAGCGCTCATGCCCCAGCCCGTCCTTACATTACCCGCCCACTGTCTTATCCCTTCCTAAGCAAGTCAGGTAAATTTGCCTTTTTGTTTGCTTGACAACCGTCTCTTACCCTTCTGAGTCTTATCATCCTCATCCTCTACTTAATTATGAAACACCCGCGGGCGAGGAATTTCTTGAAGCTACTTATGTAACCAACTCGGCAATATTATTAAGTACCATCGAACACGTAAGGGATCCAAGTTGTACTCCCTGTGCACCGTCCGAGCCTGACGCCCCCTTGGCTTTTAGATTCTTGAGGATTGGGTTTTATTTGCCGGGTTGGCCATGCGTGGGGTGCGTTAAGCGATTGTGCGCTACAGCCGGCGCGTACCTTGTACTTCCGCCGAAGGACGAAGAGATCACATCTCCAGATTACGCTGTCCTGAGCCAATAGCCACTCCTCTTGCATTTGTGTCCATTTGATTTTCCCAGCCAATCCCCCGTCGATTTCTCGCCACAACGGTTCTGATCGTTCTAAATCGACTCTCACCCATTTTCAAACCCCCATCGGGACGTGATGGCGTGCGCAAGTCCTGCCAGTCAGCGGCGCATACCCATCGGAAAAAATTCCCGGTGTCTCTTGCCTTAAGATGAGTGGCCTATGTGAATGGGCTCATCAGATTCCTCCGGTCCACCATGGTCACGTCCGGCACTTTCATGATTTTCCCCAACACGGGCATGCAGGTTCTCGCATGTCTTATCCACTTCCTGGGTACTCTGCGCCTTGTCCTCCTCGAATTGTGTTATTGATCTTGTGCTCATTAGGTCTCGCTGTCATCACCCACTGTCTCTCTCGACGACTTACGGTGGTGAACTTTGGTTCATGGGAGGAGATTACGCAAATAACATTGCCGCGGGCGCTTGCTCTCATGATATTCCTCGACTCCTGGGCTTTCGTTTTTGCTAGTAGGGCCTTCCGTCTTTCTCGCGTGAGAAATCGTTTAATTGATCACACCTCTCTGGCTACAGGTGGAGTGCTTATCTTTGGCGTAGGGTTGGAGCGGAGTCATTCTATATGCTCTATCGGCATTCTTCTTTGCGTTCTCTTCTATGCGACGTCCAAGCTTCTCATTTACACCTTCTTGAGTGCGTATAAAATGGTTGATCTCTCATTACGGATGATCCATTTATTCCATTCGTAGTCGAGAAAGTGCATATCGTATGGTCGCCAACCACAGGACTCCCTCGCCTCAAGTCACCAGTGTACCTTATTTGTTTCGTGACGGTCCTTTTATATCTTGTAATCATCGGCCTTCTGCTTTTCGGTGAGTCGTCGAACATTTTTGGCAGCGCCTCATCTCATCAGGGATCATATTTCAGGCCGCATCACCTTCCTTAGGCATAGCGATGCCGTATGTGTTATCGGCCTCAAGCCATATTCATCCATTCCTTTACTTTCTTACGATCTGTACAAAAATTCCCTTAATTCGCATCTGTTAACTCACTGATGTTCAATGTTGGCAGCTACATTAACATTCTCCTGACCGGGCTGTTTTTATGGCCCCTGTTTCGCTCTGGGGTTGCCACAGCTCCTGTGAAGAAGGTCGCCTTCCGTACACTACTGTGAGTTCGCAGTCCTCGTCATCATATAGTCACTGACGTTGCACAGTGCTTCCGGTGTCGCTCTTACAACGTCCACGGTTAACATGACCGTCATGACTGTCATGAAGGGAAAACAGCTTGGCTGGGTGTGTTTGGGAAGCTGTGCGGCCGATGTACGTGGCGGCTAGTTCTGCGCATGAGGATATGTCCTGATTATTTCTGAAGGTCGTTGTCAACGCTGTTGCCATTTTCTGGGTCACGAGAGGTCTCGATGCTACTCTTTATAGCAGCACTAAGAGTCCCTCCAGGGGCCTTCCTGATCGCGAGAGGCGCCACACCACCGCCTTCGTAGATGGAGTTTCAAGAGAAGCGCCAAAGGCGACGCTTTCTGGGAACCAGCCCTCATTCGGTTACTTCCCTGAGACATCCTTTGCAGAACCCCCTCGCGTTGAACGCAATAGAGACATCGAATCGGGGCATCGTCGTCCACCGTCCACATACAAGACGATCAAGTCGCTCACCGGCATCTTTCGAAATTCAAAGAGCCAGGAACCAGAGGGTGGGCTCAAAGTATGATGCGCCTCTTCAATATTACATTTCATTACTGATGCCCAATTCTCCTTCAGATTACTGTGACGACGGAATATGAACTCGAAGAATCACACATACAACTTGATTCTATACAGGAAGAAGAGGAAAGGAAGAAGAAGCAACGCCTGTCAAAGGAATAGAAGGGCGAATTGACGCGACGTAGGTGGCACTTGCCATGGGACATTACTTGAAGTTGGGTGCAAGGCTAATGTCCAGATAGAGTTGTAGACTAATGTATGTACAAACAAGGACATTGTTGCTATTACACCTTTTGCAAGTTGCTGTTTTGATCGCTCTGATTTTTCTCAGTTTATTATTCTCTGTTCGGCTGTGCTTTTACATCAGGGCGCCGGTGGCGCAACGCAATTGCGACACTGTTTTGATCTCCACATGATACTTGTAGCAAATCCTGCCCCATGTCACTGACAAAAGAAATAAGAATCGAAAATCTTTTTCAAGAGCAAGGAATCATTAATGCGAAAAAAAAATCAAGCAAAACTCGGCGAGCGACGGACTCTTCAGTGTGCGGGGCCACCGTCAGGGATTGTAAAAGTTGACATAACACAGTAGAGTGAATATCGGTAGAATGAGATAATTGTTATAACCTGCATATTTATTTCATTTTTCTGCGCAAGCCCAATGATACACAGCGTTTTCCCGGAGATGTCTACCCCAGGATATATCCATGGATATGTCTGATATCCAAAGATATCACACCCTGCGTGACCTTGTTTAGTGTGGGCAGGTTAAATTGAAAAATTTTCGCGAGAAGCTAAAAGCCTAAAAGCGCATCGCACAAGACTTTGATGAGAGGCCAGAGCTCAGCTCCATCCTTTCCCGCTTTCCCGCTGTTAGTGTTACAATGTTACATAATTCTTTTGTACATCAATTCTACTTTGTTGCCACAATGCAGCCAATGCAAGCCATCGTTCTGTCATTACATACACTGCAGACTTTTCGCGCACGTATTCCCTTCTGTCTCCATTTCTGCACCCTCAGCCAGCCGTGAAAGTGGCCGACCTGTAGTCCTTAGCTGTGATGCCGACGAAATCGGCCGTTGATCTGCTCCATGTAAAGGTTAGCCGAGTTCCACATGAAAGGATTGTGATTTAAAGCCTAATCTGAAACGCTCTAGCCTCAGGCTACATATTGTTACTGTACAGCTGAAATGATTTCTTGTCTTGCAGACGATGATGATGATGATATTCATAAGGCAATACTTATTGTTCTGTGAGCCAAGAGGCATAGCTAAGCCAAATATAAGTAAAGTTACTACATATGTACATAGAAGTAGAGTAGTCCGAGGTGAGTCTAGAATTCATTCAGAAAATTCTAGACTCATCTCGGACTACTCTACTTCACTACCAATTAATTTACTTATATTGGCCTCGCCATGCATCTTGTCAGGCAATAAACTGGCTTCATCATCATCTTGTCATGACTCGGATAGCAGTGATATTTGAGTTATCCTACGCCGGTACTGCCTTGTCCACTCCACCTCTCCCCTGCTATATATATATATATATATGCTATTTAAAATATCCATGCCAGATGAGATAGACCAACAGGATGTATCCAGTACTAGTACATAGTGACCTGGTATAACAGGAGAAAAATCATGATAGATACAGGTATGACATCATATTCTCTTACTGGCACTGTTGCCGTCGCTCGTGAGTTTGCGCCTGTTTGGACATCGCTCGGATAACGCAGTGCAAACATTCTGCACCGTAAACCTTGACAACGAGCAGCAACCATGGCCGACGTAGTGGATTCCATGCTTGACTTGATGCGGAGGCTGCCTCCCACGCGCACTGAGGAGAACGTCCAAGCACTCATTGGGATATGCCCAGATTACGCCGACGATCTCCTGGGTAGCGTCGATCAGCCCCTGCAGGTCAAAACGGATCGTGCGACGGGCAAAGAGTACCTCGCTTGTGACTATAACCGGGACGGGGAGAGTTATAGGTACGCGCATTGCATGTTCAGCCCCGCTGCTGGCTCGAGACCTCATCCATTCATTCTATCCTAGATCACCCTGGTCGAATGAATATGACCCTCCTCTAGACGATGGAACGGTCCCCACGCCGAAGCTACGAAAACTCGAAATCGCGGCAAACGAGGCGTTTGATACGTACCGAGAAATGTATAGTATTCATGCCGGCTGGACACCTGAGGCGTGATCTTATCGCCATCCCGCACAGGTACTACGAAGGAGGCGTATCTTCTGTATATCTTTGGGACTTGGAGGATGGAGGCTTTGCTGGAGTCGTCTTGCTCAAGAAGAGTATGTCACTGTCTTTCTCAGAAGGTGTATCCTTGACATTGTTTCCAATTCGCAGCCATGACGCCAGGCTCATCATACGAACCTGCGGGGTCATGGGATTCGATACATGTATTCGAAACTGCAGAACGGGGGAGACAAGCTCATTATAAGTTGACATCGACTGTCATGCTTCAACTTGTCACGCGAAGAGGATCCGAGGTTGAGGAGAAGAAAAACGATAGGAACGCCAAAGGCTCTGAGGGTTGGAAGAGCGAGGGTGAGGTGAGCTTGAGCGGAAGTATGACGCGCCAGGTATGTCCTAAATCTGGCCCTTGACATAACATCCAACGTCCTTACTCGTGCTAGACCGAGCAAGATTGGCCACTACAAGATAGTTCGTCCCACATAACCAACACCGGAAAGATGATCGAAGAGATGGAGATAAAGATGCGGAACCTGCTACAAGAGGTGAGTTTCCGCACACTCCAGCCAGCACTCGCTCTCGGCATAATACCCATGTTTCGATCACACACATGTCATGCCTACTTGACGCAACCACTCCATCCTATGGTTTGAACCAGGAAAACCGAAACTAATGCACTGCTGGTGCTTTATAGGTTTATTTCGGGAAGACTCGGGATATCGTGTATGATTTGCGCAGCGTTGATGATCTGGAAAAGGCGCGGAGGCAGAAAGAACTGCAGAAAGAGCTGGTCGGCTTTATCAAGCGGTGAGAGCAATAAACGCGAGACGAGCGAATGTATAATGCAACATGGTCAGATAATAATCGCAGAGTCGGCGTATATTGATAAAGGCGATACACCCAGAGCCACTGAAGGTCGTCTTTGTAGCACTTACTGCTATCAAGTCAGTACGAATGTCGCTGTAAAATTAAATGAGGGCCGTCAGGCACCTGAGAGAATGGGCGACTCTATATGCCGCCGGCGTTCACCAAGCTTGAAGTATCTGGGGTCCACGATAACAAACAATCAAGAATGATTATCGCACTCCCTGGTTCCAACTCATCTTCGCGAGACGAGCTCAGCATCAGCGATTGGGTTCGCGTGAATCGTGATCTAAGAGTACAAGGAAGCGAAGCAGCAATGTGACAATCAGTCGCTTCGTATGGAAGAAAGACCAGCCATACATACATGTGTCAGGGTGATCTCTGTAACAGGTCGATTTTTGGGGGTCACCGGCACGCGTTCCATAGCGTCAAGAGTCGAGTCCGCGCCGTCAATAACTTTTCCGATGATCGTGTATTTTCCGTCAAGGTGAGGCTGCTTCGCGTAGGTGATGAAGAACTGTGATTTGTTGGAGTCTGGTCCAGAGTTTGCCATTGCGACTACGCCTCGCGCGTTAAACTGTGCAAAATGAGACGAAGTAGATAATGAGAGCCAGCAAAAGGTCAGATGATGGACTCCTTACTTTCAGAGTGGAACGCACTTCGTCTGGGAAAGGTTTTCCCCAGATACTTTGTCCGCCTTTGCCTTGGCCCGTTGGATCACCGGTTTGAATCATGAAACCTCTGATGTTGCGATGAAAAATACACCCATCATAATAGTTCGAAGCACAGAGCGCAAGGAAATTCTAAAGTTTGGAAGGTCAACAGAAGTAGACCGAGGACGGCGCGGAAGATGTCACCTCTGCAGCCTTTGGCACCGCTTCACAAAATATTTCTATCTGGGGCGGGCAAAGATGAGTGTGCATCGTGAGTGATGATACAGTAGAAATACCTTCAGTTCGCCATGGGTAGTATGGAGGGTTACAGACTACAATGCGGTCAGTATGCGTGGACGGTGATGGATGAGGAACAAGTACCATTTGATCTGTGACAATGATGTGACAACCGTGATTGGGCCTTTTACTCGTGGTCCCATAGTACTTAGGCAGCCCTGACTGATTTTGATTCTCCATCCACGACAATCGTTGAGCAATGCGCACACCATCGCTCTACAGCCAGGACGACCCTATTTCTGCTGCACTCAAGCCTTCTCCCTCAGAAACAGAGGCCGAGCGCCATGTGCGTCTTGTGGCGGAGGCCGAGGCCCGGCGAGTCTCTGAGCAGATTGACGAGGACCTGAGGCAGGAGCGGGAACGGATGAAACGAAACAAGGGCGACGTCAAAGTCTGTTTCCATCCACGTATGCGCAATTTTCGGCGCATATATTGACCCCCATTACAGCTGTTGTTGCTCGGTCAAGCAGAGAGCGGCAAATCCACTCTTCAAAAACAATTCCAACTCATGTACAAGCCCAATTCGATTGACCAGGAACGGACATCTTGGAAGACGGTGATATACTTTAACGTCGTCCACTCTTTGAAGCACATTCTAGCCACCCTCGAAGCCTGGGACGATTCTCTCGACGAGGACTCGGTGGAGGAGTGCGCATCGGTCGCGCCAAACAAGTCTCGCAGCAACGGCATCGCTCACCAACCCTCTCCCTCTGTGTCACTCATAAACTCCGCAACTATCCCCTCTGGCCTTTTAGTCTCACCCGACCGCCCGAACACTGCCGGCTCAAGTCATCCTGTCAACGCTTCAAGAGAGGCTAGCGCCCTACAGATCGGCAATTTGCGACGCCGACTGACCCCACTCATGGCAACAAATGCCCCACTCGCTGACCGCCTCAGTGGTGGAATCACTGTTTCTGGATCTGGCAAGAACAACGTCTATGTCCGCAGCGGTTGGCAGGCACGTACGATCGAGAATGCCCTCGGGAGAATCAAGCCGAATTACAATGACGAGAAGAAGAGCCGCGGGTTGATGATTGACGCCGGGCAGGACATCCTCGTTCAAGAAGTCGGCCGCATGCTGACTGCCGCGAAGGACGATATCAAGGAACTCTGGAGCCATCCCACCGTCAAAGGTTTGATCACGAGAAGAAAGCTCAAGTTGGATGAGTGGTCTGAATTGTGAGTTTCCTGCACGCCTGCTGAAATCTGACTGACGGCCAGGCTTTAGCTTCTTGAGGCACATTTCACGAGTTGCTGCCCCGGACTACACACCCACCACTGGTACAAGCATTTTCCATTCCCGTGCGGCGCATATACTGACCTTTTCCGGAAAGACGACATTCTACACGCCCGTATACAAACCATGGGCGTGGCTGAGCATGTCTTTGACGTGAATATTCACGGCAAATCCGTTTCGTGGCACTTGTTCGACGTTGGCGGAGCTCGTGGACAACGTCATTCGTGGGTGCCCTATTTCGACGATGCCAACGCCATCATCTTCGTTGCTCCCGTCAGTGCCTTCGATCAGGTGAGATATCTTATTCGTCATCTCCCTTCTGTTTGGCGCCCTATACGCGACGACGTCGCATCCGTTCAATTTTACAGTCCGTGTTCTTCGGCTGACTCGCTTTCATTCCTCATAGTACTTGGAAGAAGATCCCAGGACGAACCGGATAGACGATTCGCTGCAGCTATTTACGCAAATCTGCTCCAATGCGCTGCTAAAGAGTGTCCATCTTGTTCTGTTCCTCAGTAAGATCCACTTCGCTTGATCGTAGTTTATTCGTTGACATTCGCTTCGTCGTATAGATAAGACGGATCTTCTGAAAGCCAAGTTAGACACCGGCTTGCGTGTGCGGAAATAGTAAGTCGTCTATATGCTGTCGCCAAGTTCATTCTCACATTATCCATTAGTATCACATCATTCGGAGAGCGCTCCAATGACTATGAAACAGTCGTTCAATATTTCCGCGCCCACTTCCTGCAAGTGCACCGGCGTAACAATGAAAATCGCCGGGTGTTGTACACCCACTTTACCAGTGTTGTTGTGTGTTTCAGCATCCCCTACCGTCGTCGTCTGAGCAACACTGACAAACCTCGTAGGACACAAAAGCCACCCAACGCATCATCGGAAACGGTGTGTCTGCTCGACATCATATTATCCACGTCTGACTGACCGACGTATTTACCAGTCCGTGACTCCATCTTCAGAGGATATCTCCAGTCCGCTGCACTCGTCTGAGCGTTCCGTCCCCCTAATACCTCCCTTATACCTCCCTTATACCTCATACCTCGGAAGTCTTCCAACCTGCTATCCAAAATGCCCTCGCCTCAGCCCGGCCGATTCCCTGTTCCATATAATACTCCCAGCTAGTGGTGCTTTGAAACCCTAACTTAATATCCCTGTACCTCTACTCCGACAGTCGTTGTTCCTGTCCCTCGTATCCCCCACGGTAGAAGACTGCACACCTCTTGCCCGACACTCCCAATCACCCTTGATTGCTAGCGACACTCGCTCGCTTTGCCACTGTATTATCGTTATTCTTGTCCATTTTGCCCTTGTACATTGCGCGCTACTCCGACTCTCCCTGTCAATTGCCTCTGGTCTCGTAGATAAGGTTATTCTCCTGCTATTGAATCAAATGTTGCGCTGTATAGTTCATCCCAAGTCTCCGGACATACTCAATCTTCCCTGACGATCTTTCGTCAGGCAGCACTCTACCGACTTCTGCAGATGGGGTTGTACGCACGCATCAGAGCTCCCACTTCAAGTTCAACCCATCGCGATTCAATGCCTGATATTCTTATTGATATTCTTATAACGATCAAGTTCTGTATTCCCCAGAGGGCAGGCACGTTGACGTCAACGACTTGTCGCAGTTCAAATATACATCTACCTTCGATCAATGGCGGCACCTTCGTGCGGCAGATCACTCGGAATCCCATCATCATTCCAGTGTAGATCTGTTGCTGGGTAGAAATGGGGTGTGCGGATTCTCGCTTGCGCCATAGCACAGTCGACACCGACACCCGCCAACTGAATGACTTTGGATTGTTTTGAGCGACCGGTTGAACGGTTTAAAAAAGTGTAGTATCTGTTGGAGAGTTGGAATAACTCGCCCGGTGCTCCCCGATATCCTCGAGCAGTGAGTCGGGTGCGGGGGGCACCATCAACCTCACGCAGGTGACCAGATTCGGATTCGGGAACAGCCTGAGGTGTTAGCTATAGAACGAGAAGGTCTGGCACCATTGCAAATGTCGTTGCGCGTACGAACGAGTTTCACCAGAGCCTACTAGAGCGGGGATAGCTCCGAGTCTCCCTCCATTGCCTGGGGCCAGTGCAACGAGCCACACGAATGTCCAAAGGCAGATCGACATTGGTACTTGCCTCCAGATGGAACTGACTGAGTATTAGCTATGGGGATGGGTTTGGAGGTGTTGATGGCCTACACAATGTTATTTAGTGTCGCGCGGTGTGCGGAGACCTA
Organism: Asterophora lycoperdoides; assembly: GCA_018850815.1. Taxonomy (NCBI): domain Eukaryota; kingdom Fungi; phylum Basidiomycota; class Agaricomycetes; order Agaricales; family Lyophyllaceae; genus Asterophora; species Asterophora lycoperdoides. Next base: position 19,637 of record JABCKJ010000084.1, read on the forward strand.
CCTAGGGGCATCTGGGAACTCGGTCCTAGGCTGAACAAAGTCCGGTCACTGTAACCATTTTTATCGTATAGGCGTAGTACGCCGCTGGCGCGGGTGTGAAACTGACTTGGAGCTGGAGGAGGCCTGTCGTCAAGGAAGGACATGAGAGTTGATTCGCAGATATGTGGTACGTGCGTAGTACGTCGTCGGCAGCAGGGCAGCGTCTAGAACGAAATTTAGAATTGCGAACTAGAGTCGTATGTTGAGAAATGACGTATGTACCAGTCAGAGAAAAGCGCCCGATCCCAGCGGTCCAGCAGTCCATACGTACAATCGTTCCAAGTCGTACAAATCGAACACTGACAACCTCAAGTCCAGACTGAGAGGTTCGCCGCGGGGGCACACCATCCCGCTGCTGGATGTCCTCATCCCCCGTACTTATGAGCCAGGGCGGGTGCGCACACGATGTGTGAAGATTTAAAGAGACCGGCGCTGGCTAATAATTTTCTGATCTCGACCGCGTGGGCGTGGGGAGCTCGCGGGCGCGCCCTACGTACTATGGCGTAGGTATACATAGGAGTGACGTTACGGTGCCACGCGCGCCGGGACCGGTTTCGATTTTCGATCGTGCTTGGTACCAGACGAGCAAGTATAGTACGCTGGGCCCAGGCCCCAAGTTGCGAATGGCAACCCACCAAAATCGGTATTCCGCAGCAGGGATCGCCAGCCTGAGGGCGAAGCGCCAAGGAAGATCCCACGGTCGCGGTTGCCCCGGTGAAGAGGATGTGTACCTACGGACCGCTGCCTTGTCCTGCTACGTGCCTTGGGTTTGCTAAGTGCAGGCTCTCATTTGGGATTATATGCCGGGTGGATTGCCAGTAGATCAAGGGTGGCTGTTGCAAGGGACCTGGGAGCCAAAGCGGGGGACTCGGGCAGATCATTGATCAAAGTGTGCAGTGTGGATTGTGCATCATGGTACCTGGAAGCGTTGTTAAGGTTTATATGTACAGCAGGAGAAGCTCAGGCGGAGGATCCGGGGAAGCAGGATATCACGAAAGTCAACCGCCACGTCAAGGTGCGTGGTCACATCATGGGAGGGGGAAGGATAGAAGACGGCTGGGACGCGGATCTCCGTCGGTTGGGCGTGGTTGCGGCCAGAAGGACCGCGAGCAACTGTAGCAAGTCACGGGTCTGTGGCGTAAGAGGTCGCCTGGCTACGCTGACATTGAAGGGTCCAAGGTGACCGGAAAGGGGCAAGGGTGTCGGGTAGAAGACGAGAGAGTCAAGTGGTGCCTTTGGACGGGGTGGTCACTAGGGCAAGGTCGTGGATATAAGGCTGTCGGTGGCAGTGGACGCAGGTGGGATTGGCATGTGTTTTTGGGGGTGAACTGGGCGATCGGGCAAAGTAGAATGTAACTTGGGACCCCACCCAGGATAAAGACAGAGACCGTGCCATCGCAGGCGCTGACGATGGCAGCGGACTATGGACTTGGATCGCTTGCCATGTGGCCGCGTCGACCGGATTTGGCATCGGATCCAGATTCACATGACAACTCTGGCTCTGCGTTCTCTCTGCCCGCCATGTCGATGTCGCCGACGTCGTTCGCGTCGCTGAGCTCGCTGCTGACGCCGTCCGAGTCGCACGCATTCCACTCGTTCCTCTCGTCTGTGGGCCCGCCCGCCGACCATGCCCTCGCAAAGGCGACCAAGGATCTCATGGCCCTCGATGCCCAGTTCGCCAATCACAGCGACGCCCAGTTCACCACCCACAGCGACGCCCTCTTTCCCCAGGTCTTTCTCCCGCATCCCCCGCACTCGGATTCCTCATCCCGCACACCCACCCCGACATCCGCGTCCCCCTTTTCCGGCCGCCAGTCCAGCCGCACCCGCCCATCTCACCCACACCCCTACCCCATCGCGCCTCTGCCCAAGCAGCGCCGCCCCTCCACCGCCTCCTCCTCATCAGCCCAAGCCCAACCGCCGCCCCAAAAACCCGCCCTCCTCACCCCGTCCCAGAAAAAAGCCAACCACATCCAGTCCGAGCAGAAGCGCCGCGCCAATATCCGCCGCGGCTACGAGGCCCTGTGCGACTGTGTCCCCGCTCTGCGCGAGGCCATCCGCGAGGAGGAGGCTGCCCTGGCTGCCGCCAACAACAGCTCGCGAAACCCCTCCGGCCCATCTAACGGCGCATCGTCCTCGTCATCATCCGCCCGCCGGAAGGGCAAGTCCGCGATCAAGGGCAAGGGCAAGGACGGCGAGGAGAAGATCGACGGCCGCGCAGGGCCCCGCAGCGAGAATGTCGTCCTCTCCAAAAGTACGTGTCCCGTGCTCACTCGTCTTTGAGCCTCGAACTTATATACCTTGTAAAGCCATCGACTACATTAATGAGCTCATGGACGAACGCAGTGCCCTTCTGGCACGCCTCCACACCGCCCGGAGCACCCTGCCACCGGGACACCCGGCCCTAATTCCTGCACACACGTACACGGATCAAGGCGAGGAGAGCGGCCCGCTATGGGAGCGCGAATGGAAGGGCGGCCATGGGACGCTAGGCAACATCGTCGACGGCGATGAAAGCTCGTGAACCCACGCCCGCCCGACCCCGCTGCTCATCCTGACGCCTTGCACTTACCCGGGACCTCACACTCATATATTATTATTACTCACTATTGCTATCGCGACCCTCGCCGCATTCGCATACCTAGTCCCCGGTGCACCATCCTCGTATTCACCGGGCCCCCATCTCCGATGGCGCAGGGCACCCAAAACCTCCTCCAGTGCCCAGGTCCCCAGCAGTTGTAATTCTTGTTGTTGCTGTTGTTTTCTTCTTCTTCTTCTACGTCTGTCCGTTCATCGTCCGTTCGTTCGCATCATGGACAGGAGGGACTCTTTGACACTATTGAACCGAAAGAAAATTGTACTTGTACAGTCCCTTTTTATCTATCTAATCATACCACGTGTGTGTGTGGCGCTTGGTTGTCCATATACATACATACATATCGATCCTCGAGCAAGAGCGCTCTTTGCGTAGCTCCTTTTTTCTTGCAGCTCTCCTTTTATGGCGTTGTTTGTGTCTCTGGCGCAGGGCTCGAACCACTCCTCCAAATCGGCCAGTCGGCTTGCATCCACAGACGCACTTACCAACAAAACGACATTCGTCTCAGTCCGGTCTCTATCTCATTTATACTAGCACACCCCTGGACAAAGGTCTCAACTACTCTCGTCGGTTCCGACGTTCGCATATTCGCATTCGACTATATTGCGAGGCACGACCCCGTGCACCCAACACCACTCCAACTCGGACTCAACGCGCCACGGGCTCTACTTTCGCCTTTCCAATTTTTCTATATCCTTTTATCTTTAAACCCCATACGCTAGCGACCGCCCTCGCTCGCCACCTGAAAGGCCGACACTTGACTTGTGCTAATTTGGCTTCGCATGCATTCATAGCTCCACCAATGAACTGACTTTATCATTATTGTCATCAACTTGCTGATATTGTGCATGACCTATTTATGTGATCAGGCTACCAAGAAGCACGGCAATTGATTCAGTCCAATTGGCACGGCACCGTGAAGGCTGGTCAGTCTGCAGAATGCATTCGAACAGTTGTCTATTGGACAGTGTGAGATGCTCTAGCTTCAATATTCAATTATTCTCACATCCACTGTATCTTACAACCTGTTTTGCACAAATGTTGCCATTGATCGCCGCGAACCGTTATGACGCTATTGTCGAGTGATTAGCTGGAAGCATCCTACATTAACAACTTGATTAACAACTTGCTCGGACCTTCGGGTCGGTTGTTAATTAAAATAAAGTCGGTGTCAGGGCCGATGCTCCTTCCCGCGAAACTTCTACAACCGAATACTCTCCATTTCTTCGAGCACCGCGCATCAGTGGAAATGCGCAGTCTTCAATATGTTTCCATATGTATTATACAGGGTCGTTGTCGTTCCCTCCATTTCTGCCCTCAGTTCAGCTTGTTCACGAGATCATGATCCGCGCGCGGCCATAAGTTGCCTTTGAAGTTGCCTTTGTGGAATCGCTCTATCATCGGAAAAAGTGCCAGCATCCCGTAAATTTAGCCTGCGATACTTGGGGCAGAGAAGTCGACTCGATCGAGCTCGTAGACAATGCCTTCGAAATATTTTGTGGCCACAATTCAAGCACAATTCAAGGGTTCGGAATATTCCGATTGATCAGTGATCGCCAGACATTTTGCCTCCTTCCCGACAAACCAGAAAGTCACCACAAATGCCAGCTGACGCCAAGCGGCCAAACCAATCAAACGACAGGAAAAAGAAAAAGTATCGTTCGGTGAGAACCCAATCAATATGGGGAGTCCGCTTGTACCTCACGCCCGGGCGCGCTCTTTTCATTTAGGACGGCACGCCAATCTGGGCTAAGCGTTACATAGATGGACCAGGGATATGGGTAAGCTGTGAGATCGCCGTCCATGTCGGTGCATAGAAGGCTTCTCAGCGCTGTGGGCCTTCCTTTTGCAGGCGTCAAGGGGAAAGAAAGGCAGGCTGTCGCAGAGTGTTATGATCTGTTCGATTCAGTACGCTGCCAGTGTGATCAAGAGCCACCAAGATCCTGACCGATCTCACTCCCCAAGGTAGCCTCTGAGATATGGCCTGTTGAGAATAACGAACATGCAGACGCAGACTCGGACAACGACGAGGACAACGATCTCTCGATAGAAGATCAAATAGCCAACGAAGTCTCCGCGATGAAAAAGCCAAAAGTGGAACCCCGTTTTGGTGGGCCAATACGGATGATTGCTGCCTTACTTACGACATACTGACCTTGGACTGCCTCAAGTGAACTGTCAGACCAATACACCCTGCGGTAACGCAACACATCCCTGACATTATTGAATCGATCTTGACGCATGCCTTTATACTTTTGCAGTCGTGTTCATCTCATGTAAGGCTCCCGTCGACCCCGTACAGCTCGTCGTGAGACTCGTCAAAGACGTCGAAGCTACCGGTGTCGTGCGATCACGGTGAGCGTGGCTGACGCGACTTCCAGGCTTTCGTTCAAGATCTGATTGAATTGATTTATGCCAGGTGCATATATCGGCTGGTACCTGTGTCCGGGTCGTGTGGGGCGAACTTGCCCGAGATCCAGGCATTATGCCGCACCGTACTCCAGCGGTTCTTTTCCCAGCACACTGACAAGAATTTTAAAGTACGTCACTACATTAATTGCTCGCTAATCTCAGCTAATCTCAACATTAAGTACAAAATTGAATTGAGACTGAGGAACCACTCCGTCATCTCACGCCCAGTGCTCATCGAGCACATCGCCAAATGTGTCCCTGAGGGCCATACAGTCGAACTGACAAATCCAGAAATGTTTATTCTCGTCGAGGTTTTCAAGGTACGTCGCGTAGCATCTCCAATGTCCTCTCTTGACGGTCCTATCAATTCAGAGCGTCTGTGGAATCTCCATCGTCGAGCACTATTATGACCTCCAAAAGTTCAACATGACCGAAATAGCCAACGCGAAAAACGGGGGGAGCGTGTCTACCGAGAGACAGGTATTCAGTCCCAGGGATTCTACAAAGGGCGACGCGCTTCTTCAACCTTCAGCAAGTCGTGTCGATTAAAATTTGATAAATGCAGAGATGGTACAATTTCCTATTCAAAGTATTGTCCCTCGAAATGAAAGGAGCCGTGTCCAGAAGAGCTATCATCGTGTCTGATTACAGTAGACCATGGCTCATGCCCGTGTGCAGCGCCACCGATCTGATGCAGCTGAGGGGGGAAGGATGGACCCTGAGCACTCTGCTCCACCGCGTCTGGAAAGTCAAAGGGCCCACAGTGACGCCGTTGACGGAAAGTGGTCTGGGGCTCAGGATACGCATACGTCGAACAAGTGTCGCTCGGAAAGTCGAATGGCCCGTATTGGCGCAGCGCGGGGTGGTCGCCGGGAACGCGCTGGTGGTAATGCTGTGGCTGATTATCTGCGCTCAACTCGACTGCCCCAACGTAGGGCGAGCGCGGGAGATGCCCTCCATGCCCGAAATGCGCCAAACCGTGATCAGACCATTGGTGACGCCCTGCAGGATCGATAATCCCATCGTTTCCAGGTGCGGGCTAGGATGGAGTCAGACATGCAATATATGTGCGTCGCAAAACTCTTACTTACCTCGTGGAGGCATTGTAAAGGAGTAGATGGGTACGCAAAGTGCAGCGCAAGCGGCTCTGCCACTGAGTTATCGACACGAAATTGATAGTGTATCACAATTTCCCCTGTATTATTTCTCAACATGGAGCTCCCAGACGACGACGAGGGGCAAAGCGGCACAATTCGCTGCTCGACGGTGTACTGCGTAGGATCTTTTGGAAATTTCCATCATTCATTTATTCATTCTTTTCTAGCTTGAGATAGCTTACCTGCGCTGTTACTCAGCAGTGTGTGCCAATACCCAGAGAGAAGGGATGTTGTATACGTCCATACGGAACCATTCAAAGGGAAGGAATCACATAGAAGGGTCGCGTCCTCAGAGTAAACGGGTTCACGGACGCCGTCCAGAAAAACGAGCAGTCGACTCCGGGAGAGAAGGGGACACGGCGAATTTATCTGGACTTTCGAGACGGCGCCGAGAAGAGGGGTAGTGCAGCCTGGAAATGTCGACGCCAATGGGACGGTGACTGTGGAGGAAACAAGACGAATTGACTGAGGCTGGTTTTGAGAAGGGGGTGTTAGTGATACCACAGGAGGCGATGTCGACCACGAGTTTTTTTCTAGCAGGACGTCGACAAGCAACGGAGCCGTCGAAAAGAATGCCTGAGGCAAAGGCGTTGTCGTTCCTTCTATTTCTGCTTTCGTAACGCACCGACGAGTTTTTGGGCGAAGAGGCGGGGATGCTTTGGCTGGCTCCATGGGGCGATACCGCTTTGTGGCGCGCCCACGGCGTGGAGGAGACGGTGGCGGGGTCCATTCGACCTCAGGCGGCGAGATTAATTCCAGTACTGTAGAAAGTCAGTTTCGGAAAACAGGTAAAATAAAGGAGCTGGTAGACGAACATGAAGTTGATGGGCAAGTATCCTTGATGCGCTGAAGACGACTGCTGATTTGCCTCGGTGTTCGGCGCACTCCAGTGGAATCGTAAATGTAGTCGGATAGAAAGTAATTCCGTTTCACGCATCGACCATCTCTCACCGGCTTGAAGTCCTTGCGTCGGTATCGTTTGAGACCTTCGGTGCTTTATCAGAATCGTGCTGGACGATATTTATAAGATATACCTTCGATTAAAGCAAACTCCCTGGACAATTATCATTGAAATACGGGAAGAGATCTAGAGCATATCGACTTACACACTGGGTGGCCAAACAGCCTCTCCATGGTTTCCTTGGGTCTTCCAAGTGCGCCGGCCTGTCACGGCCATAGTTTTAATCTGTGAAGAATGTTCTTCCACGGATATCGGTAGACTCCTGACGGAGGTTTCGAGTATGAAGGGAGGAAGTTGGTCAGATCCAGAGATGGTGCAGGCTTCAGCGAGATCGAGCTGCCAGTTTTCGAAAGACATGCTCTATGTGTTGGAGTGGAAGTTTGAAGGATCGCAGCGGACGCTAGGAAACGGCGATTCAGGTCGACGGATGATGAACTCAACCGACACAATCGCGTACCGAAGAAATATCTCCTTCCAGGTGTCGTATTTCACTGAACTCAGGAAGGGTGACATTGGTCGGGTGAACCGTGCCTGCGAGACGCACAACTCGAGGGTCGTATTTGGGCAAGCCATCCTGGATCTGGAAATCATCACTGACAATTTGGAAGAAATTCAGGGAACTGACCGTGTATTTGTAGCCGCCGTGGGTCACCAGTCATGAGTAAACATGGGAAGTCATCGAGTACATTCTTTGACATTATCCCTGCCTGAGAATTTCCGGCGAGTCCTTACACAATATGTAGTATGTCCGCGCGGCGTTTGAATCTTGGCTAAAATCGGATCTAGATTCTAATGTATAGGGTAAAGGAATCAGACGAATCAATCACCGTTTCTGAGCTTCGATAAGAAATTCCCCTGGGCAGTGTTAAATTTGTGTTTCGAGTGATTACACCGGGAGGCGCGCGCAGTTTTCAAGAAGATGTCGCATTCGAGAGTCGAGGTCTGGCGTATCATGATGCTGTTGGGCTCCAACTTTCGCGCATTTAAGAGGCTACGCCACTGAATGGTCATCTTGCTGGCTCGTATGTCTCACGTAAGGATTTCAACGACCGAAAGCTTCTCTCCAGCCATGGCAGATAAAATTGTGAGTGTCGGTAGCGGCGAAGAGGCTGCTCCTGAGATCTCTGATGCATGCACTGATCTATGAGGAACGACTCATCTTCCTGAATCATCAGAGCCGACGAGTTTACCAGGCGAGCACTGATCAAGCTTGGAACTTGAACTTTAAGCCGGCATCATGACCATCCATCACTGCATGGACTGCCACAGACCAGTTTACTGCAACACTGGCAATCGACGACCGCCATAGTCAAGCACTTCAAGGGATCTTCCTGGGCCTTCTTGCTCCAAACGTGCCAGAAAGAGCAAGTACCCCGAGTCGTCATACTTGGCCTGAGACGCGGCTACAGGCCGTTGACGAGATGTCGAGCACAAGTTCGAAGCGGGGCGAGCCGCCAAAAGCATCATATTCGTCACTTGTGAGATATGCCGGTTAGTGTATTGGAACATGGGATGTTGTGGGGAGAATGTCCATGGTGTGCAAAGGTGTAGAACGCGCCGGCGGCTCCAAAGGTACATGTCTTCATTCCCGGTGGGCGACAAAGAGTCACAGCAGCCATGATCTGATATTCTTTAATTCCGTTGCGCCACTCGCGAAACCTGAGGTGAATGAAGGACACTCGTCAGCAATGAAAGGATGCTTCCAGTCGCAAAAACGCACAAGATATCGGAGCGGTGATAGACTAGAGAGAGCGAGGAGTTAGGAAGCCGAAACAGAAACCGTACGAGCAGATATCACAGACAGGGCCGCATCACACCGGGTATGTCGTTACATACCTCACTGGCGTGTCACGGAGTCACCCGGAGCAGGGGTTACAGTAGGTCCCAACTCTGCGTTGTAGCTGACAGACGAGATTTGGACGAGATCAAGACAAGAAGGCTGGCTTTAGAAGAACACATCAATTCCGTGAAGCAAGGAGAAGGAATCTGAGCGTGGCACTCGAGTATGTAAACCGAACTCGCCTAGCCAACACTGAAAGGCCTGGGCTCGGCATACGTTCCTTCAACAGCAACACGCTAGACTCACGACGACCATAGTTGTGAAGAGCCCGTTTCTGCGGACACAATATGTGAACGTGCGCCCACGCGCCGCGCGCGACATCGAATCGCGAATGTGGGCGCCTCGCGCGGAGGGGGGGGGCACGGCGCGCGAGCGTGGAGAGATACAACCGACATCCAGAGCTAAAGAGACGTTATGGAAAGAGACATAAAGGGCAAAAAGTCGTCAAAGATAAGCAAGACGCTCGGGGGGATTCTCCCCTGATGGCATCAGGCTCACGCTGACTAAGACCTAGAAGCCTATGCCAAGCAGGGCCAAAGTACGCCATTCTCTGCCTCCACGAAACGGTCGGTGCACGTTGCTACGCTGTCGAACGCCGAACGTAGAGACGTGGAGAACCTGTCGTATTTTAGGAGCCGACTCAGAGCTTCTGCGGCCGGCACCTGGCAGAGGTACTATAACGAGACTGGTGGTCATCAACACTGAACAGGAACCACATATGTCGCCGAATTGACATTGCCAACTCCATGGAGATTGATCCTAATGACAGGCTTGTTCTATGTATAAGTAGATCAACATATGACAGAACATCAGGAACTTATGTACAATTTGAATTAACCAATTGCTTGTGCCGGCAAATGAGAGATGCAAAATCAAGTACAGGATGCACACGACCGCACCACGACCGTTCAAACTGCGGAACTTTTCCAGGCAAAAGATTAAAAAAAGCGAAGAGTACCACGACGCCGATCAGGGAGTAAGGTTTGACGGAGTTGAATCGCCAGACGGTTCCAGCGGCATGAACAGGGTGGCTGGTATTATAAAACTACAACTAAGCATTGGGATTGGGATAGGATATGGTTTCGATGTGATTGGTTCTGGCGGTGAGTGGGATGGGAATCTATAAGTGATGACACGAAGCAGACTGCTTTATAGCAATGGAGGAATGAGAGGAACTGTTAAATGATGGATGCGCAGCGCCATGCAGTGTGCAGGGTAACCGCGTGGGGAATGAGCTTGCCTTGACTGGGACGGCGACGTTGGTTCGATGGGGTCGGTCGGTTCGGGCATGAGCACAGCAATGAAGGGGGTGGGTATAAAGGGTCGAAATCTGTAGGGTAAGAATTGGATGTGTGCAGAGAAGGATGAACAGACGCAAGAGAAGGGGGTTCTAGGTAACGGAGTCGATGAATGTGGCAGGAGCCGAATACGTCCATGTGTCGCATTGCCATCCGACGTGCCCCACACGGCATTCAAATGCCAACGACGAGAAATTGGGCTCTCCACGCCAACGGGCACTCAGCGAGGCCGGATGGGGGCGAGGGACGATAGTTTTAGGCCCTGTGCTAGCTCGGATTTCCACTCCAGGCGCCTGACAGCCTCAGCGTAGTCCACCCATTCTCGTCTTCGCTCGTGCCTCTCGAGCCAGTCCTGATCGAGGCCAGCGACATCCAGCTCGTAGAAATGGTACGTCGTTGATGGCGTCGGTATTGTTATGACGAATCGGGTGATGGTTCCACGAACGCCCGCTGTTTGAGTGAACAGGTACACGGAAATGGGATGCAACAGGAGCGGGGAAGGGAGGGGAGATTTGCATCAGGAGGTGAGGAGACGGACAGAGGAACGGGTAGGACCTTCTTCCAAGGCCTCTCGCGAGGCTGCAGCCTCCAACTGCACATCCGACGGTTCCCATCCACCTTTCGGCACTGTGAAAAGCAAACTGATCAGAAAACGAGAATTAGGAGGGACACGTCAGCACGGCCCGCGCTGAAGCGGCAGGACATCGGGGACAAATGAAACAATTGCACTCACACACCCAGCTGTCTGGCCGCTTGCGGCTGGTGACGACGAGAACCTTTCCGGCGGCTCTGGCGATGGGTATCGCACAGCACACGACACGCGGAACACTGCGACCTTTTGTGCCCATTGTGGAATTGGTGGGGCTGGTGAGAGCAGATCAAGAGTAAGGATACGTGGTGGTGGTTGGTAGTGACTCCGGGAAGGTGCGGCGGTCAAAGGGCAGAAAAGACGGCCAGGAGTGACGCGCGGCAGAAAATGACACGAAAAGCGACTCGATTGGCGGTTTGTAACGTTTTGTAAGCGGGAAACAGGTGGATTCTCGGTCCCTCCGAATGGGGGCAGAAGATATCTGCCTGAGGACTATGAGAGCAAGCTTTGGGTGAGCGTTCTGCAGCGTAAAAGAAAGCGATCGGACCTATTGCTATTGCTTGTCTTAGCAGAGCTGAGACAAATTGCGAAACAGTTCACAGGCCCACAAGGTATGGCGCACAAGACCAACTGGATGATATGAACAATGAAATGAGGAGTCGTCAAGTAAAAAAATCTGGCGCGCACTTGGGTTGGCAAATTACGTAGGGTTTTGTTGGTTTTGTTGGCCCACGCACGTTCTTCGGCTGCCCGGCCGCGGCTGGCCACAACTCCGCCAGGGACCAACCATTTGTAGTACATCCTAGTACATACGTGGCCTAATATCGTTTGAATTATGAATTATCCCCCGCAGCGCAGATGTATCATATAAATTACAGTATAGCCAAATGAACCCCTCATGGAATCCGTCCAGTCCTCATAGAAGAAGATATCCAATCCTACTTGCGGCACCGAATCCGTCCAAGTAACCATGGGCGTCTCTTTGCCTACTCGTTCCAACTGGACGAGGGTCAGTCAATAATCATCCGTGACACGCCACCAATAGCACTCACGCGACCAAGAACATACAAGCGACGCCGAATGCCATTGCGCCAAACTGTCAGGGACATAAGAGGCGTTCCAGCTGATCAGCAATCTAGAACACGTACCTCGCGCAGCGCCTGTTTCCCGCTCTTGCTTTCTGAAAGAAGACTATGTGGAGAAAGAATTAGTCATGGCTCTACTATAGGGAGCTGATGACAGAAGTAAACCAATACATACGTCGGTAGGACAGCGACAGCGCCGATGTACAGGAAACCGCCGGCTACAAAAGGGAGGACCTATAGATGACGTTTAGATACATCGACTGGCCCTCGGGCTGCTTTTCTTACCAGATCCGACCATTGCGCGGTCGTGCCCAACAGCCCCTTTGCGTCTTGCCTCACTCCAGCGGCAAGGTTTTTGGTTTCAGGAGCAACGCCAGACGCAGTAGCGGTATGCACGGCAATACCGATAAATGTGCTATCAGCGATGTCAGAATTTTTCTCGAGTGGGTTAAACGTAAAGATTTGGTACTGACCCGACCTATATTGCGGCGACACCTTAAAATCAGATTCGACATGACAGAGCAATTAACTCACGAAAGCGCCGATGGCTGTGAGGAACTGCGACTGCATGGCCTGTTTCTTGGTGAAGCCGCTGCGGATGAGGATGGAGTAGTCTGCAATCTCATGGGGTATTTCATGTGCAAAGCACGCTAGAGTTGTGGTTGCGCCAATTAGGGGCGAGGCGTAGAAGGAGGCAGCCATGCTTGACGACGCATTATCATATCAGCATCGTGCCCATAGCGCGAGTTATATGGACGTACGCGAGCCCATCCGTGCTAGAGCAAATCATGGTGAGTGGACGTATAACAATAAATCGACAGCACTCACATATTGTGCACAAAGTCACCAAATAGATTAAGGTATGCAGACAGCTTCGATGGTCCATTTGCAGCGTTGGCATGCTCAAGTTCAGCTTGCGTGGCTTCCTTCTCTGACTTCCTCGACCTGAGGCCATTCTGCGAAACGGAGGAATCGGCACCGGAAGCAACAGCAGTCACAGGCTCGACACTGTGGGAATGGGAATGTCCAGCACCGTCTTCGCCGCCTCCGAGGACGCGCAGCGTCTTCTCCATGAAAAAGAATGTGGCGAAACCGATGAAAATGCCTAATCTGACAGGGATAGATGAGGGTTCGACGTCGCCGCGTGGGGAGGGAGACTGTTCGTACCCAATGAGGATATTGCGCTTTTCCTCGACCATAATGAAGGCGACGCCTGAGCCTTGGTGATCGCCCATAAAAGAGTGTGGGATCAAATGTAGGAATACATCGGAGAGCAAGCCGCCGGTCTACATAGAGTGTGGCATTAGCACTGACGCCGCAGACTGAATAGATTAGAGCCAGCCGCACTGCGAATGCTGTCATCGTATTGAGCGTGTCTCCATGTATTTCGGCAGGAATGAACGCTAGGATAAAGTTCGGAACACTTTGGGCTCGCTCGTGGACGTCAGCTTGGAGAAGCAGAAGAGGGAAGAAGGGATGCACGAGCTGATATAGAAAGTGCCCAGAATGGAGTTCCATGCTGGGCCAAAGGGAAAGAGCCACGCGAACACCTGGCGCAAAATGGGCGATTCGCCTTCCTCGAGCGCCTCTTTCAGTGCGCTCAGCTTCTGAACCGGGGCGCAGTCTTGTACCTCCGTTTCCTAAAATTTCGTAGAGGTCAGGATCCCAAAACTTCTAGACTCCTCCCCGACGTCGTCAATTATCTCACCAGAACTCTGACAGCTGCGAGATTTTCCTCAGATGACTTGAGAGTTGCCTGGGCTGCCAAGACAAGACACGATAAAAGAGCGACGCAAACAATAACACGGGTGAGATGAGCAGGCATGGCCAGCGAGCAGATGCACTATGAGTTGAGAGTTGGATTTGGATTTGGAAATTCCTGGACACGCGTCACGGGCCCGCGATTCGAAACATCATCACTTACCTTACAGCTAGCAAACCATTGCAATACTCCGCGATGTATCCGACGGACCAGGAAAAGGCAGTGATTGCGGCTGCGGAGAAAATTATGGTCGAGACGATGACGAGGTATGATCCGTCGCACGATGCGTACCATGGTGAGCGCGTCGCGATATCAATGAAAGCGTCGGAACCTCCCTCTCATTCTCAAGACGTCCTCTATATATCTTCCATCATGGCCCTCTCCAGTCCAGCGCGTCAGGAAGACGGCTCTTCAGATTGCGCAGAACGTGCCCGACAGCCCAGACATGCTAGTCGTGGAGCTTGGTGCGTCAACTTTCAGTGACCTTTTCTGCGTGAACTTATGCTTGTGGTCCTGTAGCTGCGCTACTCCATGACGTGCTGGACAAAAAATACGTCTCGGCAGAAGAGGCTGCGGATTCATACAAGTTTTTCTTGCCATTCTTCCAGTCTATGGCATCACTGCACGGTGTCGACCTTGTTCAAGACGGCCGGGGGCGTCTCATCACGCAGGTCATTGATAACGTCTCCTGGAGCACGGAGAAGAAGCTAAAGGAGAAGGGCTCGTGGACGGCATGGCACGACGAGTGCGTGGAGCTCCATTGCGTTCAGGATGCAGATCGTCTTGATGCTATCGGTGCCTTTGGTACGTCTGTCTAATGATAATGTATGATGTTGGGCTCATCGTCTCCCTTCTCGATAGGGGTCATGCGCTGTTCGGCCTATACCACGGTGACAAATAAGTAAGATTGTTCCCCCTCCACATATCTTTCTGTGATGTAATTATTGTTACGCACAGTCCGCTCTACGCACCCATAGACGACCCCAAGCAACCCGTATCAGCCATCCGGCATTTCTACGACAAACTCATACACATCCATGGGCGGCTTAAGACCGAATATGGGAAACGCATTGGGGCGAAGAGGCACCAAGTGGTGAGTCGTACACAGGAATCCAGTGCATTTATGATGTGCGTGCTAAGGAAGGTCAGATTTTGGATTTCATCGACGCTGTCGAGGAAGAGTATAGTGTTTCTGAGTCGGTCGCAGTGGTGGTGCCGCTCAACACCAACTCTTAAATTTCATTTGCAGCGATGCCGGTCTGAATTTCGGCCTGCTTGTCGCATGCGCCCATACCGGAGCTTTATGGCCAACAAATTGACTCATTTGTCACCTGAAACAATTCTGAAGCAATGTCGTGCTTTTAATCGAATGGACACTACTCACTACATCGCATAGTCATGGTCAACCAATGTACTATGGGGTTATAATGTGAGTCAGGTTTTGTGAAGTCCTGTTCTCCCTGTACAACCGCGCTCAGACCACGAAAACTCCGATGACGAATAGTCAACATGCCGAATCTCCCAGGGCTTCCGTCCTCTTCGTCCAGGGCCCATTCAAAAGTTTATCCATTAGTCGCGTGGGGTCGCACCATCCTAAAACACTTATTCCGGATGTACAGGCTGGGCCCCAAAATGTTCGCAGCCTTCCATGACCTTCTCATTGGATCACCACATCGTTCATCTCATTCGTGACCTCTCGATGCCAGATCCATCCTGAAGGAGGCGACATTATTTACCTCGAGGCCAGGAAAATACAGTCACTATATTGACCTTCAGGACTCTGTCATCGCAATCCCTAATTAAAACTTGCTTGCATCATCCGTTACCTGGCTCTTCGCAATCTCCATGACCTCTTCGCACCGTGCTACTGCATTGAATGTCTAGCCGTCTTGAATGTTATGAGGGAACTGAGCTTCAACGACGTTTTAAACGGCAGGGTACGCTTGTAAGAGAAGCTTAAGCTTGAGCTGGGCGATGATCCCGCGACATGGAATTAGTTGTCGGTGCCTCAAAAGCTGAGGAAGGGAAACAGAACTCTCGCACGGGGTGTGCAGAGCAGAAAGAGATGTACACTGGCAAAAATATACTAATCAAAAGCCGACATATCCATGCCATAAAAGAAGTGCTGTAACAGAGAGACATTAGAAAAATCCCTATATTACAAGTTGCGCTCACCTTGTATAGGCTCATCACTTTGACAACCCAGGCTTCGAGGTGGTAAATCTTTTTGCTCCCATTGCGCATTCGTACCTCCTGTGCAAGCCACGGTGAGTTTTGTGTAGAACGACCACATCAGCCCATCTTTAGCCTTACGTAGAAAGCCGCCCAATGCATGATGTCTGCTTTGAGACTCTCGTCGACCCTTTCCACCACTCGTTCTGCCACTGTCTGCCCAAAGATGAGATACGGGAAGTCGAACAAGCGATAGTGGTGTACCTTCAGGATCACAGTGGGTGGTATGCAATGGCTCAGCAATTCGTAGAACTTCGCACGAACTTCCATCACCCTTGCTGGTGTTTGTTCGCTGACGATGAGATCCGCAACTTTGTGGCAATAGGTTTCCCAGTCCGGCTTTGCAATTGCCAGAGGGCCACTGAGGTCCGGTGACTGCATCTTCAATGCTTCGAGAACCAGAATGGCTTTGCGGAGGTTTCCACCTGAGTCGTCGATGATCTTCTTGGCTGCTTCTGGGGGGAGAGTGAAGGGCGCTCGCTTTGCCACATAGTTGAGAACATTCTCCATCTATGAGGATGCTCAACATACGTTGGCAGTATTGCTGTCTAAAAAGGATCTCTCACCTCCTCAGGGCTAGGTGCTGCTACGCGCATGAGCAGGCATCGACTCTTTATTGGTGCGATGAGTCTACTTGTGCTGTTCGCACAAAGGATGATACGCATGTTCGACATGTATTTCTCCATCGTTCGACGAAGAGCTGCCTGGGCGTCGCGGGAGAGTGAGTCGGCTTCATTGATAATGACGGCTAGTGAAGGTGTGAAAGTCAGCCTTCGCATTGGATGAAATAGACCACTTAACCGACCCTTGAATCGTTGCTTGGCGTTGAGGTCGACCTGCTGTGTTTGTGCTATTTCCTTCAAGAGCTCTTGGATTACGACACGATCGTAGTTCCCAGCTTCGCTACGGATTTCCTTGAGGTCATGTAGAGGCCTGCGGGTATATGAGCTCACCTTGGTGTGATTTCAATATGGAAGTTGCTTTGGACGATGTTGATTTCCAGTTTCCGTTTGGACGGTGAAAGAAACACTCTTTGGTCGATTTTCAGCTGTGGACAGGATGTCAGGGCAATTCGAGACATATCTTTCGAGACGAACCTTCTCCACGCCAGGCCCAAATAGCTCGCGTAGCGTGCACGCTATCCTCGTCTTCTTCCCTGCGCCAGATGGTCCATAGAACAGCATATGCGGAAAGTCTCCCGATGCGGCCTACGAAGAAATGATGTATGAACCATGTTGACTTCGCACATCTATGGTGACGTACCAGAGATTTTAGCCGTGCAGAAAGCCCTTCATGATACTGAAGGTTGTCTAGTGTCCTTGGTCGAAACTAAATCGGGGCGATGAGGACCAGGTTTTCGAGATACGTAAAGAATTCTTACTTCGTCTACCCAAAGTGCCATTTTGAGGTAACTGTAGATGAGACTGCAGATGAGGGGTCTTCAAAGTATTGGGTATTGTTTGTCGCTTCAGCGCGTGACGTCACGCGTTCAACTCTCACAAGGTTCTCAACAGTTACTGTACTGTATTTTCCTTGTAAAAAATACAGGCGACAAACAATTGCAAGAAATGATGTGCGTTTAAGCGTCAGAAACCCCTTTGATGCCGAGGTCTTCAGCGATGATCACAGCCGCCTTTTCGCCAATGGCCAGTGCGGTGCTGTAGGTGTTTGAGCCAACATTGGATGGCATGATGCTACAATCTAGAATACGTCCGATGGGATGATCCGTTTTCAAAGGCGGCACAGCACACCTGAAACTTACCCGCGACTTTCAAGTTCTTGACGCCATAAACATTGAGCCTGGGATCCACGACACCACCTTGTTTGCGTGGTTTCATCGCGCAAGTTCCGCACTATTACAAGTTAGTTTCCAATAATGAAATGTTTTAAGTATTGTTCACCGAGTGCCATGAGGTTTCTACTACAAGCCAAGGTTTACCATCATTTCATACGTCGGAGAACCAGCACGTACTAGTTTTGCGATGATGCTCGTCAATCGCCTTGTTGTCTTCAGCCGAGTATTCGATGTCATGGGATGATATGGCAACAGGTTCCGCAGATTCGGAGGTGGCTGCCTTGCTACCCTTGGGATATTCCGGCTGACCTGGACTGAATTCGCCTTGATAGATGTCCATGCGACGAGCAATCTCGCGCGTCTTCTTATAAGCCCATCGCAAAATGCCCAAATCGGCTGGCCTGAACAAAAAAATCAACTACGAGGTCACCACTGAGAAAGAGGGCCACAAACTCATCAAGGTAACCCGGCTCAAACTCCATCTTCCCGTGTGCATCTGTGCCAGAGGTGATGTGTACACGTCCGGTAGACACGGGATATGCCTTTTGAGCACGAGGTCAGACGTACAATAGTGTTGCAGCAGTGTGCGAGGCGCACCGTGAAATAGAACATGGAGAAATATTTGCGGCGTGGAGCAGCTGGGTTTACTCCAGCGTATCTATGGTGCATGATTGAATGAATATTCTCTATACAGGAGAGCACAACTTACGCAGCAAGAGTCGAGAGCAAAACGACAGGCTTGTCAGGCGAATTCGCGAAATAAGTCTTCCACCTCTCCTCAAACTCTGGCCCAATTTCCTTAAGGTCGTCAGCGGTGGGCCTCATCTTGATAGCAGCATCAATTCCACTAGAGGTGAGGGACCGTCAGAGTGGAAAACATTGACATCGCCGTACTGACAACTGACTTGTGGGACATCAGGCCTGTGCCGTCTTGGAGCCATTGAGTGGCAAAGGCTAAACAAACCCGATCAAGGCATGGTCGAGGGGAATTTAATGTGGTTAAAAACATACGCTCGATTTCAAGGTTATTTCCCCGGAAGATGGTATCCAACGAGTCGGCGTCTTCGCTGGCAAAGTAGGGCACAAAGATGAGGTTGTGATCTTCCGATCGCAGATTGTGAGCTCATATTCTCGTGGTGACACAAGAAGGGAATCACCCATGTAGTTTTCTCCGACACCAGGAAGGTTGACAACTTGAGGGATGTTGTTCTTGCGGAGAATATCTGCTGCGCCGATTCCAGATCTTCAAAGGCGGTCACTGACGAGCTTTTAGAACACTCTGAAGATCAAGACCGCACCTCTCGAGAATGGCAGGTGACCCAAATGCACCGGCAGACACAACGACGAGATGCGAGGCAAGAGATACGGTGGGCTCTTGGACACCTTTCTCAGAGCGACCATCGCGGATGTGTTCGACACCGACAGCACGGTCATTTCTGAGAAAGTATATGGGCGAGTGCGCTCAAGGTAGTCGACGAATTGAAGGCCTACTCGAAAATAACCTTAACGACGCGACGCCTCTCCAGGATGGTTAGGCCCTTGTAGCCCTTATCGTAAATGTAGTGGTGGGGGGTATCTGATCGTCTGCCGTTCGTTATATCGACATACCTACGACGATGGCTGTCAGTTTTCATTGTGAATCCATGCGCACAAATTTATCAAACCGAGGCCATCTCTACGCAACCTCAACGTTAGCATTGATTTCGCGAGCTGAATGAATGATCACTGACACCATAAACATCACACGTATGGAAAGCATTCGCGTCTTCGCTGAATTCGCGGCCCGTGTCGTATTGCGCAGCCACAGCGAGGAACTGCGATCCCACATTGAAGTTCTCTTCAGCGAACGAGGCTTTGATAGGTCCAGAAGTGCCATGGGCTGTAGCATCTCCGCCTTTCTGGAACGTCTCTGCCTGACATGATGAAGGAAGTGAGAAAGTGAATGTGATAACCATCATTTAATAGACCTTCTTCAGCAGCGGAATCAGGTTCTTTGATCCCCATCCAGGGTTCTCATGCGTGGTCTCCCAGTCGTCATAATCCGACGCCGCCGCCCGTGTATACATCGCAACTGTACCACATTGGATTGATTGCTTAGTTGTGTTCGCAATAATTGATTATGGTGTACGCACAATTGACGCTGGACCCCCCACCAAGGCACCGGCCGGAGGGAACAACGACTGCACGGCCAGCCAAAGATGAACTGGGCTTTGCGACGTGGTGGGTGAACGTCTCGCTGGGGAGGATAAGGTTGCTGAAGTAGCGTGCGGGCTGGATATGATCTGCCACCTCCTGTGTCAGTGGGCCCGTCTCCAAGATCTAATCATCAATTCGTTCAGACCATATATCGTGAAGGCGTATAGGAAGACAAAGTGCTCACCAGTATCTTCAAAGAAGGATCTGCTTGCGCAAGCCTGCCTGCTGTTACACACGCTGAAGTACCACCTTGATGTATCATGAGTTGGATGGTGTGTCCCTGAGGGCTACAATTGCAACGCACCGCCGGCAAAAATGATATCGTAGGTCGCGCTACGTGAAGCCATCGGGGAGTTGCGAAGATGTGAACGACGTCGGCACGACCTATATATACACGGTTATGGTCCTGAATAGGTCGTGCCCTACGAATCGAATGGCACCACTGGCACGAGGACATCATGCAGCTTCTAAAGCTCGACAGGCAGAGACAGACACGGAAGAAAGGAAGGCCGTCTCGTTGACCCTTGATTGATTGTCAAGCTGGAATCGGTGACAGGAAACATGAAAGCTGAGAGCGGCGCGAAGGGGCGTCGGGGCATAGATGCATTATCAGACATACTAAGTATGTAGACGAGCGATGTGTGCGAATGCACCGATAACTACTGTGTGACAAATCGGGTGCCAAGGGAAAGTCAAAGTCAAAGGAAGAACACTGTGAATCTGTGTTTGAAGACAGACCTACTATATACATACAACTTATTTGGATACATCGTATCCGACCGTGTCGGCTTGGGTATCACCCTTGTCCACAACATCCACTGCCGGCGGTGGCTGCGGCAGAGCGGTCGCCTTCCAGCCACTTCGGAAGGAAACCAACCCTGCAACAAGGCCGAAGATGCCAATCAAAACCTATGAGGATCGCAAGTCAACAAAACTGCCCAAGGCGAAGCTGAGAGGCTAACATCGTTCTTGATAAATCCCTTCTCCATGGACCTGCGCGGGGGTCACTATATGTGAACGTTTGCAACTTGTGAAAACGCACCAGTGGATCGTGAGTGGAAGGTATGCAAGGTTGGTAATGAGCTCCGAGTAGTAGGAGTCCCATCTTTGCTTCAGCTCCTGTTTCTCTGCAGGCGTCAAGCTCACTTTGGCTTTGCGAAGGTTGCGTTGCCTGAGCTGGAGGAGCTTCTTGTCCTCGCGAAGGTGCGCGAGCTGGAGGAACACATAAAGAGCCCAAAAGCGCGTTGACCACATTCCCAATTTTGCGGAATCTAACTTGATACGCTTTGCGGAGGACGAGAACAATGATGCAAGGGACGGGATGGTAGCTGGGATGAGCCCGTGCGAGAGCAGGTAGGATATGTGCTCAAGGGGGTAGTAACCTAGCATGGACCATCCCTGAAGGCGCTCGATCGTCAGCAGGCTTCTCGTTGGCTGAGGATTGCGTTCCAACGACACGAGCCACTGGATGATGGGGAGCAAACCTTTCGGCGAGTTAGCACTTATCTGATAAGATTATACACGAGGACGTTCGTACCCCAAATCCTCCAGAGTGTTCGGGAATCACCAATGAGGCTCCCAAGTTTTGCGTATGCTGCAGCAGCAGAGCTCGTCGGGACATTGCGGAGCCCTGCACGGTGCTGGAGCCGCGCCCGTAGGTGCAAAAGTGGTACAAGCAACTTGATAGTATATTGAATGACCTTCGAGAGCGTCAGACGCAAAAGAGCATACTATTCACAGCAGAAGCAGACCATAAAAAGCTTGCTGAATATTGGTTAGATATGATATAAATGAGAAAGAGCCGCAATACGCACTCGCTACCACTCCATGTCCCCAGGTATCGTATTAAATGGTCAAGGTTTTCGCTAGGCTTGACAAGACCAAACGAGCCGAGGACTGTGTCATTGAGTCGCGCCAGCGTGAGAGGCTTGGAAAGAGACATCCTGGTCGCTACAGGAGGAATAGGAAACGTTGGTCAAGTGTTGTTGGCATTTCAGGTTTGTTGGACCACCGGGATTTGGGGCCCGAGGCCCGACAAATTCCTCGTGATTTTCAACGTGATGTGGATGAGAAATCATTATGTAAGATCTGTACAGTACCAAACCTATAAAAACCTCCGGAGCGCATTTGGTTTCTTTGAACAAACATCTGCGGACATAAAAGTTCGGGCTCGGTATAAGCTTTTCCGCCTCCTTGTCCGCGTTCCCGTCCTCTATAGTAACCCAAGGCACCACAGGGTGCTGGATTGTCGACCTCGTCTGGATATTCCTCGTTTTGACCTCTTCTTTCTGTCCTGGAGGCATCGCTTCGGCTGGCGCTCATGACCAGATGGGAAGATCTGGTAGAGGGATTTCTGGGCTAGGAAGCTATCTATATTCTCTCACTGTAGTTCCGTGAAGCGAAATAGACTCCTAGATTCATTCAGCCTCAGCTCAGCACCTGAAAGCGCGTGTACCTTTCCCTCCGAACTTCCCAGCGATCCATGCCACGCTCAACATCATGCATTTGTGCCATGGAACGTGCTCGATCTCATGTACGCTATCTTAACCCACAGCACGGCGTCCGACACACGTCCCCCACAGTGCAAAGCCAGTGTAAAGCGACGTCTCCGTGAGATATGTAGTTGTGAGATAGTTGCACAAAAATATACGCCCTGCAGATTTGCCTCGATGGGAGCTTTTACACTTGTAGAATCATATTGGTCCAATATGTAACCGCCCCCGGTTAATGGAGAGATCCGATCCTGTACAAAGCACCTCAAGGCGGCCACGCGCACACTTTAATTTAACAGCCTTCCTCTTACCTGAAGTCGGAGTCCAATCGTCCTCAGTTGCCCACCACAGAAATGAGCAGCCTCGTGACGGCTACGACGCTTGAATCTATCCAGGATGATCATGCTGAAGAACTAAAGGTCACCTTCCAGCCACCACTCTTCCTCCAACGCCGTATATGGGTGCTCGATGTGCTAAGAGCAGAAAATGTAACGAAGGTACGTGCAGCGTGCAATTCATGATGAGCGAAAATCTAATATCCGCCCCACAGTTGCTGGATGTCGGGTGTGGCGAAGGCCAACTCCTCTCCGTTCTCTGTCAACCCGCTCCGTGGCTCGCCCCGCCTCCCCGCCACATTGTACTAGCACCCACGGAGAACCCCAATAGTTCAGATCCGATACCACCCTCGCCCACATACAACGATGAGATCCCGAACATCCACCCGACGCACATAATGGGACTTGATATCTGCGCCAGCGACTTAGAGTTTGCTATCCAAGGCTGTGCCCCGCCACAAGCTGACGTCAATCTCAACGAGGGGAGCAACGTTTACGCGTCGTGCTTCACGAACGTCGATCTGAGGTGGGAGGACTTGGAGGCGAAGCTCTGGAAGGGGGGACTGGAGGCCATTAATGAAGAGTTTGTTGATGTTGAGTGTATAGTCAGCACTGAAGTGTACGAGTCTCTCGCTGGGTTTTTAGTGGAGACCGTGATCGTTGACTTTGCCTTGATTTTCAGGATCGAACATCTGCCTCCGCATATTTTCCCGGTTTTCGCGCCAATGCTCCTTGGGGTCTACCACCCACGTCTATTCCTCGTCACCACTCCTTCCTACACCTTCAACGCGCGCTTTACGGCACCCAATGCACCGTCCACCGCGCGACGCGGATACCCCGACCCAACGAAACGCACCGATCGGGTGTTCAGGCACAGCGATCATAAGTTTGAATGGACGGAGGACGAATTCAAAGACTGGTGTGATAGCGCAGCTGACGAATGGGGTTACGATGTGCAAGTTTCGACTGTGGGCCGCGCCAGCGAGGTCGATCAGTGGGGACGCGATGCGGAATTGGGCGGTGCGACGTCAGTGGCTGTATTCAGACGGCGGGACCTCGAAGGCAGAGAAGAGAAAGGGCGGGATGCACTGCGAGCGCTGGCATTAAAGACGGAGCCACACGAATTACTGGCGAACCACAAACACACCGCACATGAAGGTTCCGAAAAGCCAAAACCATTGGCAGAGATCGGGTCAAGTGTGAAGGCGAAGATGGAGGATCTTAGGGAAGGGTTCATGCGCGTCGAAGACCTCTGGTTCGAGCGGGACATCGCGGTGATGTGTGGCGGGTGGATTGAAATGCTGGTTAGAGCAGTGGAGGACTGCGAATTTTTGGAGTTGAAGCGAGGCGGGGAGGAGATGAAGGGCAAGAGGGCAAATTGGGTGGTAGAACTGGTGGGCGGTATTACAGAACCGAAGAACTCTTGGCCAGTGGAACGCGGGACAGACCATATTCCGTTCGACTGGATGCCCGGCGACGAGCCGGAGAGCAGCGAAGAGGATTGGGGCGGGTCCACAGACATGGAGGGTGACGTATCCTGGAACGATTCGGAGGGTGATGATGATACGGAGGGGCCTGATGCTTCAATTGGGTGGTATCATCCTAGGTGGGGTACTGGCACTGAATGGAAGACAACAGGGACCGGCTGGGCCGAAGATGAGTCTCAAGGAGACGTTTCCGACGCACCTACCACTGGGGACATATCGACTGGTGGGTGGGATGGTGATGAGAGTGATGACACGACTTGAACTTGCGTTAGTGATGGCATGCGACAATGGACATGAATGGCTATGTATGCGGGTGTTGCAATTATCTATGGTACAAGCTGCAGAGTAATATTAGCACGGTTCTAGCGAGGATTGCAAGGGACGTACCAGGTATAAACAAAGTTCCAAACGAGCTGTCCCTCATAATCCTTATTTTGCTCCTGGCTTCGCCAAATTGTGCACGGGAGCTGCAGCGTAGGGTGAGCCATGGAAACAGGTCTAACAGAAGCCTCATGCCAACCGATGAGTGGGTGCAATTGCGCGAGATATGTAACCATCCAGAGGAGATAGCATGCGACGAGCCCTATCAGAAGGCTAGTTCGAATTACACTGTGGGCAACGTCAACGTTAGATCACAACTTGTGAAGAAGACCAACATCTGCTGAGGGCCCTTGGGAACAAAGAGGGAAACGCATGTCATGAGAGTGGCGACAACCACAAGCACGAAGAATAGAGGCAGGATCGACGCCATGGTTGTGGTTGTCGTAAAGAGCTTCAAGCTTCAGGCCTGCCGGCATTGACCGTGAGAAACGCATTTTGAAAAGTAATAAAATCTATACTTCGAACACTTGGTGATGGTGTCTGTCTAGGAGAGCCTAACTTCGACCCACAAGCTGGATTATTGTTCTCTCAACTTCATATGCTGACTTCTTGATGAGTTTCTGTGGACAAGGTCAAAGCGGCGCCTTCTAAAGTTCTACTGCGTCGAACGTTAACCCGCTCGAGACCCGTCGTTGTAGTCACAGCAATGCAACCAGCTGCATTGGTTTGATAATCCTCTACTGTCCGTTGTGACAGGAAGCGTCATATGATGTCCAGCTCGCTGCTCGGTGATGGCAACCTCGACACCGAGGGAGGTGAACTGCTCAACGTCGGCTTTGACTCTAGTGGAAGGTATTTGAACAATGAGATGGGCCTGGATTCCGACACAGGGGACGCCTGACGCTTGCCGAGGATGGCCATGTCGGTGGACTTGTCAATGTTGTGGCTGTTTAAAATAAAGAGAATGATGAAGATGAAATACCACATACATGGAGTAGGGTCAGCGCCCATCATGTTGAAGACGCGGATTGGCAACGGAGTGGAATTGTCAGTCTCTTTAGCTCTAGGTTCTTTCCAAATCTTCCTTCCAGACAAGATACATACCAAAAGGTTGTGTTTGAACTTTGTTCATTTCAGAGCCCTTCAACAAGGACAGCACATGGACGTAGTGGCATTTTGTCCTTGCAATAGCTCACCACCTTTGCGGTGTGGTTCTGAACTTGTTAGGTTCCACGGATGCCTGCAAGAAGCCCCGAGAAGGAGGGTATTATGATTTCATGACCGATGAGCTATGAGGCCAAAAAGTTGCCCAATCTTCCTGAAGTTGAAGTTCCAAGAACATCTTCGTGTTGAGGAAGCAAGGAAGATCCTGTTCACATGAGAGCCTTGCATACATAATGCTCCAGGTTATGCTGAGAGCGAGACAAAGAGATGGAAATGGCACAGCAGGGCGACTTCGACGGAGGAGGATCATGCGCAGTACATACTGTCGAAGAGATAATAGATTATTCCTAACGGAAAATGCTACATAAAATAACATAAGAAATAACATACGTAAAGTAAAACACACATAGGTAAGGGCTGCCAATGAGAAAGACGACAATTATCCTCAACTATCGCGACTGTGACATTGGCATAGGTCGACCAATGACCGTGCCCTCGGACGGATGCAAGCTTTTGAACCTCATATCCGTTGGGGGACTCCTTCAAGGTACCAGTCTAGCGACTAGGTAAGTAGCGAGGTAAAGACAACTCACAATACTGACTGGAAGGTATGCAAGAAGGCATGGGATGTAGGGCGATGCAAAAAGGTGCATATGTTAAAGACAAACCGTAATCAAACCAGGCCACTCCCAGCCATCTTCAAGGTATCAGTCACAACGCGCAAAACCTCGCCCCAGGCCCTACCCAAAATGCCTACCTCCGCCACGCCCTGTAGTCGTCTCCTGACCAATTCCGCATTATTGTTCACACCAGTCACGGCCATTCGCCGGCGATGCCGGGCACGTAATGTTAGCGAAACGAGAGGCAACACGACGAAGACAAGGAAGAACGTGGAGATGTTGGATGTGGTAAGATAGGGCGCCAGGGAGGCTTTTATGAGTGCGAAAAAACTGAGATTATCTGGTCGTAATGCGGCTGCTTGTGGTGCCCGCGGGACTAATGAACCAGAGGGGGTCGAGGATGATGGGGTGGGGCGGGGCCTTAACACAGGACGTTGGGAGGACTGTTGACGGGGGGTGGCGGTGGAGTCAGAAGAGAGAGAGGATGTTGACTTGTTAGCGGCCGCGAGGGGTGTGATAGTAGGGTGTTGCTGTTGGGGACCGCGGACCGTGGAAGGAACCACGGTATTGGTGGATGTCGTAGATAGGGAAGATGAGGATGAAGAGGTTGAAGGAGCGGGGGAGTTGGACCTGGATAACCAGTCGGCGTCAGACGGAGATGGTGAAGCCGAATGAACGGATTGACAGGACGACATTGCTTCCGTCCGAAGAGATTTCAACGTCTTCTTGAAACTCTATCCATACGACATCCGTGAGTAACACCAAGATTATACAGAAGCTTGAGTTATACCTCCCGAGAAGTTGCAGGCAGCTCTCCCTCGTATTCCAAGAATTCCTGGGCATAGTCCCACTGCTCCAACTTCGGCAATATTTGGAGACAGTAAAGTTCCAGTACTTTCTCATATCCGCCTCCTGCCGCCTCCCCATCCTTGAGCCCCGGAAAAGATACGTCTCGTCGTGAAAGCCAGTCTTCCGTGATGACACGGCCGACGTCTGGGCAATCCAACCGAAGACTGGAGTAGACTAGAGTGATGAGGATCTGAGAGGGTAGGTGTGCTGAGCTAGCATTTTGTTTCTCGTTCCCCGGTGTGAAGAGAGCAAGAGATCGGGCATGGAAAGCAGTCAACAGAGCCTGTGGTGACTGCACCAGATTCTCCTTGAGTGCTTCCGGTAGCGCATCATGCGAAGGTGGCGAAGAGTAGACGGTGGACTCCATCGTTATACGTAGTATGTCCCATTTCAGCCGATGTTCTGCGAGAGCATCCGGAATATCATCTGGTGGATGAAGCACAGCAAAAGCCGACGCTATTAGAGAATGTGTGAGTGGAATGTCGCGAAGCAGGAATGCCCGCGCTGCGCGGTTGTACAATGACCGCAATGTGGCTATCGTCGTCGATATTGGCGGCGAGGAGGGTATGATAGTCGCTGGTATCGTGGCCTTGAGGGAGATTTGGCTCGAGAGTGTCGTCTTTGTGACCGTGGTCGTTGCAGTAGGCATTGAGCAAGGGTTGAGGAACAGTGTAACAGTGGAGCCAAGCGCAAGGAGAAGAAGACCCGAGAGTATTCACATGTTTCGGCTTTGGCAACGTAATGAGTTACACAGCTGGGAATAAACTATCATTCACTACATAATTGGAAAACAAACTTGTATATTCAATTCACTATGTACTTCCTACATAAATACAACAAATATGTGACCGAGTTTCAGGATACTTAGTGGAGGGGAGCCAGCTCATGAAAAGGAAGT
This sequence comes from Asterophora lycoperdoides, assembly GCA_018850815.1. Taxonomy (NCBI): domain Eukaryota; kingdom Fungi; phylum Basidiomycota; class Agaricomycetes; order Agaricales; family Lyophyllaceae; genus Asterophora; species Asterophora lycoperdoides. Next base: position 47,765 of record JABCKJ010000084.1, read on the forward strand.
GAGAGTGAAAGTAAAACACAGCATCGACGCGCACAAGGACAAGGAGGGAGGGAGATGAACGGTCAGAACCTGTTGAAAAAAAGAGTCAGGCGCGTAGTGAGCGGCACGAAAGTCGAATTAATTTACCGGCCAGTATATTGATACTCGAGGTCGCGGCGCGGTGGCCGGACTGGAGGGGGTCCCCGAGATGCTGGAGGAAGAAGACGTTCCCCAGACGACGAAGCGGGATCGCGAGACGGTGCAGTTGCAAGTGCCCGAGAAGACGAAGGAGGAAGTCCACGAGCCGACGACGAAGGTTCTCGAACTGTGGGAACAGAAAGTCCACGAGAAGGTGAAGACGGCCCCTGAGCTGCAGAAGAAGGTCCTCGAGCTTGAGGGGACACAGCGGGGTGCCCGCGAGTATGGGGCTGGGCATTTTGATCGAACTGGATCGCGACCTGAGGCGCGTGACGATGCCCTGTGGATGTAAGAGTAGGGTACGCCTTGCGAGCGCCACGCGAGATGGAGGCTTCTTCGCGTTGAATACAAAGCGGAGAGACTGGGGATAATCGAATTGCGACGGGAGGGGGGGCTTTGCGCGGTCCCGCGAAGATAGGCGCATGAGCAAGCTGTACCCTCTGTGCTTCACGCAGCGATTGAACCTGGGGTGAAACCGCCCTAGGTCGGGGTTGGTATGCCTTGGAACCGGGAGGAACTTCGTCAATTCCACCACGCTTACGCAGTGCAGGTCGACGCTCAAGGGGAGGAGACTTGGGCCTCTGGTCCTGCTTCCTTTCCATTTCAAGGACTACTGCGAGCTCTGCAGAAGCGAGGCGACGCGCCTCCTCCTGCTCGTGGTACTTGGCGGCCGCAGAGCGGGCGCGTTCCGCTTCGAGGGCGGCCTTGAAAATCGCACGGCGCTCAGCTTCGGCTTGTCGGTCCATTTCGGCATTGTGAGCGCGCATGACATCGTCGGCCATGGATCGGGAGACTTGGAATACGCCCTCGCAGTAGATGCCAGTATATTGCGCAGCCTTGCAGAGATATTGGCCCGGTGCTGCTTGGGGTGGGTTAGGAAAAACGCAGTATGGGTGGCTGCATTTGAGGTGGCGCGCAGGCCAATTGGCAGGGAGTGGCAGTTTTGCCTTGGACTTGCATTTGAGGGAGAAGGCTGGGAGCAACGGGAGGATCAGTGACGAAAGGCAGAGGGAACATTGAGGACGTACATGGCATTGGTGAAAGAGGTAGTAGAAGTAAAGAATGTGGATGACTGAGCCTTGGGAGACGAAGGAGAGTGGCAGTGGATGAGTAACATGGGCTCCACAGGTGCGAAGAGACAGGTCTTTATAGTCATGCATTGGTCTGGCCATCGGGCGTTGCATATCATGGGAGTGGCACATGTACAATGCCAGAGCTAAAGCGGTTTCTGTGCAGGCCATGACTCAACAGAGAAGTGGCCACTCGGGCGGCCAGCCGCGTGTAATACCATGCATCAAAGAGGGGCGGGATAGTCATTGTATGCCAATCTAGAAAGCGCCAACACGAAGGTAGAACAGAAAACAATGAACGGCAGTTTGACCTGGCAGCGGCCACTTGTAGTTGGCTTGGGCCCTCGTCAACAAGATCATTGTCCAGGCGCTGCTTGGAGCTAGTCACAAGGCCAGAATAAGGTCTAAAGCAGCTAGACATGGTAGGAAGAGTCGGATGTAGAGAGCGTCGAAGAGCTGCAGACCATGTAGAGTTTGTCCAGAGTCATTACACAGGAGGTCGACAAGCGCCAACGAATCACTGATTATTGCTGCAAACTTGAAACGGCTGTAACTTGAAGTGCAGTAAAGAGCATGTCCGGGCCGATGTTCCACCTACTTTTACATGTTTGTTTGTTTTGCTCTCTAACCCAACTGTTGCTCTCATGTCCAAAAGAACATTTTCTAATCACCTGAATGGTGAGCGTGAAGACGAAAAAGACGAACATGCAACGGAGGAGCCGTCGCGTCCCTCCCAACGTCTCAGATTGGATAACTCTGTTTACCTCGCCTACCCCTCTACATCCCAGGCAATCACGAAACAAACGCCGTTCCAGCAGCCCACACAAATACTCTCTTTCTCATACACCCCTTCTCGAACACTAGAATTTACCGACTCGGCGTTGCGCTACTTTGTGGAACCACCAATCGGCGCCAAGCTCAGTCACGGCTATGATCGTTGGACGCGGAAACCGGACGGGCGCGGGAGGATCGACGGGCTGCTTCAGGCGTTTTCTAAAGCGAAAGGCATGTCTAACGTCGCGTTGCAGGATGTGGGTGTCGTCGCGTGGCGTGGTGTCATGACAAGGTACGTTGATCGTGCGTTTGGATTCTCGACGCGTACGCTGATGTGATGTTTGATTGAGGGAGGATATTAACTTCGCCCTACGAGGAAAAGGAGGGCTGGGAGCTGAATGTCATGTCGGTAAACGGCACGCTGTACTTTGAAGAGCACCTCTCCGAGGCGCGTCTAAAGGAAAAGTAGAGTCGTTTTCGCTGGCTTATCTTCATCATAATGATTGACCTTGGATGCTTTGTAGAAATGACATGGAACCGCGACACCGTCAGCAGACGTATTACGGATATGCGTTTGAGTCCTACTGCACGTCAGAAACCCCGACTCGCACGGTTTCGCCGAATCCGCGCGATCCCGTCGGCTGGGGAGGCGATGTGGATACGAATGTCCAGTGGTGCAGCGTCGTCCGCACGAAGCTCGGTGACACAAGATTGCTCATAGGCGGAGAAGTTGATTGTGTTCGTGGTACGTTCTCGCCTATATGCCTTCCTCGTGTTTTGATGGCGACCATGTCGTGCAGGAAGGTACACGCATCAAACAGACACGTTTGTTGAGCTCAAGACATCACTTGTCATCCGCGGACCTCTCGACGAAGCCAGGTTTGAAAAGTACGTTGACTCGGGAGAATCACTCGGCGCCCACGCTATTTGGTTCTCATGTCATGATTAGGAAACTGCTCAAGTTTTATTTCCAGTCATTCTTGCTCGGAGTTCCTGTGAGCCGGTTGATAAGAACAGCGAACGTTATCTGACCCGTTCTTGGTCACTGTACTTAGGAGATACTCGTCGGGTTTCGCACGCCGTCCGGGGTGGTGACCACAACCCAGTCATTCAAAACGATCCAGATACCGCGTATGGTTCGCGGAAAGCCGGGGGCATGGGATCCTCTGATATGCCTGGACTGGGGAAATAGCTTTTTGGCGTTCCTGAAGGATGTCGTCAGGAGGGAACTTTCACGAGACGCGTCTATCTGGCGTGTGAAGTTCGCACCTCGAGAAGGAGTTTCCATCGACATGCTGGACGCCACCGGGGTTGAGGATGTCAGAGGGGGCGAGGACCGTGTGGGCTTCTTGCCGACATGGTATTGGGACGAGATGCACACGAAGAGCATCCACAAGGACCCCCAACCGCAAACAGGCAAAAGTCCGGCGGCGGCGCATGGCACGCCGCCCGGTGATGCAAAGATGTCAGCATTGAATGCTCCCAGCGGGTGGCAGATATGAACGCGACTTTTGCGCAACTTTGTACATATGCCCGTGCCCAGCCCTGCCTGTACATATCAGAAGAAAAAGGTACCGAATGTAGGGGGCCTCCCAGTCAATTTGACCTCTTGGCCTCGAGGTGTTGAGGTCGGTCATCTGATATGATCTGATATTCCATATAGAGTACTTGGACCAAAATGGCGGAGCGATGTCTCGGATGAGGGATGCAAGGGTACGGGACAGTCTGGAAGAGTCCCTCGCGTAGTGACGGGGACGGAGGCGGGAGGAGGCTCGGTGCAATAGATAAACAAGCTGGACAAGTTGCAATACATTAGCGAGCAGAGGATCGGATTGGCATTGGCAATGGATCCGGCGTGCGCATGTAAGCCAAAACCCGGAAGAAGCCGATACGCGTCGTCGCGTTTGACACAGCCCAGGACGCTCTCTCTTCCCGCCGACTCCGTCCCGCCCTGCCCTCAACGCGCTCAGCAGCCCCCAGCCCCTTCTCACCGCCGTCCACAGCGACGAGCTCTGTTGCCGGTCAGCATATCTCAGAGCCCCACAACACGGACATGGCGACCCCGTCGTCCTCAGCGACGTCTCCATCACCCCCCATGACCTATCTCGCCCCCACCCCAGGGCCGGCCCAGCACCCTCCAGCCGCGTTTATGGATCCTGTGGAGCAGGAGCACAGGCAGAAAGCTATCCAGAAGTTTATGGCGAGGGCTGAAATTTCGACGGTACGTTTTCACCCCTTTTGACGCGTCGTTGGAGCCGGCCGGTGGAGTCATTTCTGCCCGCCACGCCCTGTATTCTGCACAGGCAGTGCGGCTCATTTTTTTGTCTATTTTTTTTTGTTTTGCTGCCTCGTCTTCATGCTCCGGATCGCAACCTGAGACCTGACCTCCTTCTTACCCCTCTGCTTCTAGATCACTCGCGCTCTGCGGACCAATCTCTCCTATGCTTCGTACAAGGCGGCTCACAACATTCATCACGTTCCTCTGCGCGACCTCGAGGCCCAGAGCCAATCCCAGAGTCAGAGCGCTTCGTTTTCCCGCACCATCGCCGCCAAGCGCAAGGCCGCTGGAAACAACCACTACTACAACAACCCCGCCACACAGGGACCCCACGCAGCCACCGCTGCCAGCTCAAGCTCCTTGCGCAGAGGCGGATCCGGAAGTATGCTGCCACCGTCCACCACCTCTTCGCCTCGGACCTATTATCCCGCGGTCAACGGGAGCACATACGCCACAACGAGTAATAATGATTCAGGTTCCAGTTCCAGAATTGGAACGTCGAAACAGAGTCTGTACACTTCCATTTTGGCTCCTCCGCCAGCGAAACACGCTCGGACTATTCACAATGCAGGCGATCCGCCAGTACCTGCCTCCTCGAGGCCACTAGCGTCACCGCGGGCGCGTGCCCCCAAACCGGTCTCTTCACGGAGTACTGCGGACGCAAACCGCTCTCATACTAAGAGCAGGAAACTGGACCACCCGTCCAGCCCCCGGTCGCCTAACACGCGTAAGGCGAAACGCAGCCCGACCGACAAGGGCAAGCAGCGACGTATAGAAATGGGCATGGACGTTGACGGGGATGTTGACATGAAGGCAGCTGCAACCCTAACATCCCTACTCCTCCACCACAGATCGTCCATCACCACAGGCAGTGCGACATCCCCCAGATCGAGTATTGATGGCTCCGAGGCTGGCTCGGCCTACTCGTATTCCCATTTTGCCCAAAGTTCTGCCCGCACTATTTCTGCCGCTAGTCCTCCTGGCCCCGTTTCTGCCGCTGCTTCCACTTCCACGGTCACTGAGGCTTCCTTCAGAAATACAACTCCGCCTCCTCCTACAGCCGCTGGGCCAGAGAACTCTTCGGCCACTCCTCGTCCCGCCCCAACCGATAACGAAGCCGCCAGTCTCATGCTTTATCTCGCAACCTCTCCGTCGCCTGTACGTCCGACAAACGCCAATAAGGATTCAAGAGATCTGGTCGCCTATCGGGCCCTAGGGGGTGGTCCTCCAGGTGTCTTACGTGACAAGGGGCGGGTGTTGTTTGCTTCTGGTTCCAGTACAGAACATGGTGCAGCTGCGGCTGAGGCATCGAAGCCGAAGCCTCACGCCCTTGCCAGGGGTGACGACACTAGCTTCAATTCGAGCATGTCCAGCATTGGCACCGAAGTAGGCGGTGGGAGCGTCATGACCCCGACTGGCACAGCGCCCGCTCCAACCCAGCTCCTACCACCCCATACCTTGCCCGCGCAGAAGCCTGCATCTGGTGCAAGTTCCCCTGCCCCGAAGGCAGTGAACGAGAGTCCTCGACAGGTTTACGCTCAGGCTTCGGTCGAGTTCAATTTCAGCGACTTCATCCACGGTTCTCCTTCCGGACCTTCCCCTTCGCGAGGTCCGGTGGTACTAGCTCCCAAAGCTAATTTGGGTCTCCGCGCCGACGTCGGACGGAAGCTGTTCGAGGAAGAGCAGATGCGACACGCCACGAGGGGTTCCCAGAGTCCAGGGAAGCGCCGAGAAGCGCCACGACCGTTGGGAGCCGGAATCGACTTGGTGCACAGCTCCTGACCTGCGTTTGAGCACGTCCACTTTTTTGCATGAACAACACCCGGAACGATGAACCTAGACACTGGGCGAGGACGCCACCTGGCTCTTCCCCACCATTCTCTCCTTTCTGTTGTACTAATCAAACGGAACCGCTGCACGTTGTAACATCAGCCCAACCATCAATATCACAAGTACCAGCAACAAACACTCCATCCTTCCACCTGTACCCGAATCCCACGAGTCCTCTCAGCAAGTATCACCACCATCGAACAGCTCCCAATCTATAACACTCCTTCCCAGGTTCCGCCTTCCTATCCGTGCACCACGACCTCCCAATGACAAGCAATATCACCATTATCTCAGAATTTTTTCGTGACGGCATCTGCGGCATCGTGTTCGGTTATGGACAGTCTCCTCTCTCTCCCCGTTCGCAAGTTATATTTCTCGATCTTTATTCTGATTTCTCCGTTTCTCTGGCTCTATCTGCCGCCTCATTCTTGTCCTCGAATTATATCATGACGTCCCATAACGCCTCTCTCTGATTCTATCATTATCCTCGCTCTCTCTCTCCCTCGCCTGGTTATTGTTAACTGGACCGCACAGCCCTTCCTTTCTTTCCTTTCGGTTTATTACAAATGCATGGTGTATTATAGTAGTTACTTCTCTCCAAACACGTTCAGTGACGATGTAACCTTCCTTTTCCTTAACCTGATTTTATTCCCTTGCTTCTGGTTCATTCTTTACGCACAATTTCAAACGTTGTTCTTGACTTTGGACATGGTGCGATGTGCTGCACAAGGGACGCATTGCCGGTAAGTACTATTTCTCGGACACACGTTCTGGTGTGAAAAAAGAAGATGGATCGGCTCTGAATGCACCAACGATTATCTGTACGATAATTCTTGCGTCGATTTACATATGTAGGCTCTTGGCTTCGTAACTAGTAGACTCTGTGCTGGTTGCTCAAATTCTCGTCAGTGACACTGAGTACTTGGCTCAGCCACCTACGTTTTTGCGACCCTTGGTGTGGCATCTCAACCCGAACCTTGCACGATGCCTTTAGATCTTGAGGCGTTTATGCTGTCTTCAACCTTGTTTACTGTAACGGTCCTGATTTTGCAGTGGGTGTCTGACTCGGAATCTCAATAGTCGACAATGACGGGCGTTCAGGACTGACGCCGTTCGTATTATCCCTACAGGATACTCATCACGTTTTCCATGCCTATGGCGTTGCCACTGTAATTTCTTTACAGTTCACAAGCCGGAGGTGTGCAGTTCGGAACTTGGGGTTGGTGTATCGGAGATTGGCCCTATTACAGTACGTGCCATTCAACATGCTGAACATACCATGGGTCCGAGAGAACGAAACGAGAAAGGGACGCTATATCTTGCTCTGATTCTGCGGCGTTCCTTGGGCGTTCCCTCTGGTACTTTCTGCGACCCTCTTACTACTAGAGCCTTACTAACTTATGTACTTCATCAATCGGCTCGTTATTTGCTTGCTAACCGGGCTGCCAAACATTACGATGACTTCCATAATCTTTCCATAATCTTTCTATAATCTTTCTCTATGAGGTTTTTCTTGTAACTCTCAACCTCCATGGCGTCTTATCTCCGTAGCTGGCTCACTGGAGCGCCACTCGCAGAAGCACAACCAGATGATCCAATACCGACATTCACTAGAGTCTCTCCACCACCCGATGACGAAGAAGGATCGGAAACAGAAACTGAGGGCCCAAACGATGATAATCCTCCTGCATTCCCCAGTCTCTTAAGCGCCCAGCGTGTGCAATCTGCACAGAAGATACCACTCGATTCCCAATTGATGCCTCCTCCTCCGCTCCCCAACTCTGCCCAAGGCAATCTGACAGGAGTTCGCTCACCAGAGGCAACATCTTCTCTTTCAGTCCTCGCGACCACGACAAAACCTGTAAAGCCAACGAAGAAGCGCGATAAAGTGGCCTTAGCGCCTGGACACAGCCCTCTCGATTGGGCCCTTCTGAAAAGTTCAGGAGCGGATCTCCGAGTATGTGGTACTGTGCAGATTCTGCCATTCTTCAGCCTCATGCCTCCTCATTTCAGGGTGTTGATACGTTGACGCGAATACCTCCGTCAGTATTGAAGAAGCACAATAAAAAGGATGATGCGTGGTCTGCGTTCTATGGCAAGGTTTATAATATCACACCATATATGGCTTTTCACCCAGGTGGAGAGCGGGAACTAATGCGCGTTGCTGGGCGAGATGGAACCAAACTCTTTGGTGCGCCATATAACATTTCTCACCAACATATATTGACTATTTTCTTGGTAGCGTCAACCCATGCATGGGTCAGCGCGGATTTTATGCTTGACGCATGCCTCGTCGGTTTTCTCGTTCCAGAGCCTTCTTCATAGGGCTACTACTGCGAGGAGTCATGATATGCATCGGAATGCGCATCGAACTAGAATATATGCTATTTCATTTGCAGTAGTTTACAGTAAATATCAAAATACATGTAAAACACACAGGACCCTGTGAGAGTGACCTGGACGACACATATTTAGGTGACCTCAAGTGTCACAGGCAGTCCCCAGGCCTCTGGTACTAGATCGAAAGGGAGATCCCTTTTCCTCCGTACATGTTGTTTTCTCGGTGTGGCGCGGAGGACAAATATTTTATCAGCCATATCGCCCAATTGAATGAACCGGACCGTGTTCGAACCCTCAACTAGAGAGTCTGTCAAATCCAAAGGTGGGCTTGTCGGGCCCTATCAAGTCAAGAATTAGCAAACAAAAAACAGTGGATGTCGCAGAACGCACCATGTTAGTAGGGAACCACGTTCGGCCATGGCGCGTACCAGGATTCATCTGAACAATGAGGGAACCCTGCGTTGGCCATTCCGTTGGGACATCAGACAGCGCATCTGTTGTATTTTCTGCTGTCGCCGACACCAGATCCATTGCATCATAAACAGTTTGCGCAGCGCTCTTCGGAAGACACAAAAGTTGCAGCGATAGATTGATCGCCGAAGCATCCCTGGTTCTACAAAGAATTTTCAGACAGACTTTGGCCTGAGGTAGAAAAGCAGACGTACAGGAAGGAGCCAGACAATTTCCATTTCTCAGCCGTCTCTGCGTCCAGCTCAAACTCGCAGTCCATTACGTGGGAGTCACTGTGTCCAGTCTTTTCTAACCAGAGGCCTGGAACACTGTGGCAGGGAAGAGTCGGTCTTGTTGGTTGAGGTTCAGGTTCAAGAACAGGCAATGGGAATGGTGGCTCAAGAGGGGGAGGTGCTTGCGGAGTAGAGGTCAAAGCAGGAAGGGCAACGGTTGGGTCAGGTGGTTCTTCAGGGGCAGGGGTAGGAGGAGGCAAGATAACAGCTGGCTCCGAAGGTTCAGGTTCAGGGGCATGGGAGAGATGCAGGGAAGCTTCGAAATCGTCAAGACCTGGTTCACGTTTGACTTCTAATGTGTCGACCGACGTCTGCTGTGGCGCCAGGGCAGACAGTGGTCGGGAACGGGAACCAACAGGTGTTCGTGGTCTAGTCCTGTCATAGTTCAGAACAGGCGACGACTCATGGACGCCGTCTTGATGGCTGGGCATAGCTGACATTGGTTGTGGCGAAGGTAGCGGGAGGGAAGGATCACGCTCCAATTTGGGGTATAATAACTTCAACTGTTGGATTTGAGGATGATTCTCATCGGGGGGAAGAGATAATCGATGTCGATAACTGACGTGCGGAGGCGATGCCGACATCGACGAGGGCGAAAAAAGTCGGCCACGCTTCGATGCTAGGTCTGGCGGAGAAGGTGACGGGGGCCAGCGAGGTGGGGAAGGGGCGCGTGGTTTATGTGGATCCTGCCCGCGGGTTGGAGATGATCGAAAATCAATCGATGGTGAGTGAGCTGAGCGTGTGATGGTGCGTAGATGGACTGGAGTTAGTCGAAGGGGTGCGATGGAAGAATCACGGCGGCGGGGAGCAGGCGAGTAACGTCGGCGGGAGACAAAATGGCGCGACCGAGATGTTGAACGATAGTGAGGCGAAGGAAATGATAATGGAGAGGGGCGACGGCGGTTGCTAGGTGACAAGTAAGGTCCGCGTGAGGGAGAGCGCCGATGACGAGAGTACGGAGAGTGAGGAGATCGGTGCCGCGGAGAAGGTGAGCTGCGACGCCTGGGAGAAAGTGAGCTGCGACGCTTGGGAGAAGGTGAGCCGTGACGTTTGGGAGAAAGAGGACGGGATCCATAACGATTGCCAGTCAGCCGAGAACGTGAATGACGGCGAACAGGTGAGCGGGATCGTGAACGATGGCGAACGGGCGAACGGGATCGTGATTCTGAACGACGACGAACAGGCGAGCGGGATGTTGAACGACGGCGCTTTGTAGGACTGACAATCTCTCCCTGCTCTACATCTGTATCAACATGTGGGGTTGCGAAAAACGATGGATCCATCGGTATGGGAATTCCGACTGGGTCAGGATTGTGATCTTGAAGAACCACAGATGAGAAACTGGAGCGAAACGAGATGGCGCGGACAGATACATCAGGATCTCTAGGCCAAACGCTTCGTCCTTTCTTAGATTCCGCTTGATCGGGCACAGTACTCTGGCTCCCGCTCCGAGACCTAGAGTCGTCGAGGGAAGTCAAGTTTCTTGCATTGAGGAGAGAATTTTGACTGAGTTGCTGTCCCAATCGCATGGCTCGAGGAGCCCTAGGAGGTTCCGGTCGGCATGCGGAGGCCGGACGAGTTGGGATGGACGGCGTCGAAGCGGCAGATGCCAATGTTGGCTCAGGTGAGGATCGCCCGACACTCGACTTTCCTCCTGATCTCAAAGCCTGCATCTGCAGTGTGATGGTTCGCACCTTCTCAGCCAAGGATTCGCAGAAATCGTTGGTCAGGGCCTCTCGTAGCCGATCATGCAGTTTATCTGATTCTTCTAGTTCGCTAAAGCCAGGGCGACGTCGTGCATTTTCTGTCACAACTGGGAGGAGAGTGTCACGTAGGCGCTGCGCCAATGAGGGGTCCTGCGATTGACTGAGGTTCGACTGGAGCTTGGTTAGGTTTGATTGAGGTGCAGAAAACATGGCTATCCAAGAAGAAGGTCGCACAAGTGTGTCTTCAGCAGTTTTCGGGAAGGCGAGGTTGGCTGTTGAGGCCGTCGAGCAAGTCACAGTTTTCGGCGAATCGAAGGATCTGCTGGAATATGTGTGTTCTTTTGTAGGTCCAGATGTGACATGTGTGGCCGTATCTCTATTGTTCTGATATGTCATTGTCAAAGCAGCAGCGTTACAAAGTGGTGATCTGACAATAGAAAAAAATTGGCTTACATGAAGATTCAAGTTGACACCAGGTAAAACCCAACTCTCAGGGGCGTTATCTTTCTCCCCCGCCATAGGCGTCTTTGTAGCCGAGTTAACCGCCTCGTGGATGTCTCCGTTGGCCTCCAGCATGCCTATCCATGAAAATTTTGGAAGCGCGGGATTCGGAGCCCCTTCCCCAGCCTCCCGGGAATTGGCCGTATTCCGTGAAGGATTCAACGAGGTATCCGCCATATCGGACGTGGAAGCAGGAAACCCAATGCGACCTAAAAGCGTCTTTGGCGGCATTACTGAGGCATGGAGATGAGTGCCGGTCCCAGGCTTGGTCCCAGGCTGTCGATGTGAGGAAACCTTGGTGTAATCATTGCCAAACGTGATAGGAGTCTGCCTCTCCCCGATGCGCGACTTCAATTCCGACATGGTGTATACCAGTGGGCCTCCCCAGTCCAGGCGGATTTTTGAATAAGCAGGGAAAATGCAAAGAGAGGAATATAGATTCTGGGGGTGGAGTGACGTTGCACGATTGTTGTTTGCACACCTCGAATGTAAGTGATCAACCGTTGCTGAGGCTTGCCTTGAACCACCATGTGTCACTGACACTGATGCACTGAATTCATACTCTCATTCGCACCTCCATCACTTGCTAGACGGCAAAACCTGAGACCTTGGTCCTCTTGCAAAGCGTACCACAAGCGTATCAGCGCTAGCCTAGACTCGGAAGCTGCTAGCTCCCTTGATCTGGATGGAAACAATCTCTACTGCTAATCTGGACTCGAAGTAGGCTCTATGATGCGGTCGATTTGTGCTACCGATGTATCAAACGACTGTCTTATCGACTACTCTAGGGTTTCGAGTCTCACAACCTTTCCCAGTGCTCGAAGTAATACTTGGAAGGGTTGACCAATATGTAGTAGGTCATTTGAGAATGACCAAAATTGCGCCATAGCCGTTGAATTTCGCGCCAACATCTGTACTGTGGAGAAACTTTCCGTGATGTATATGAAGCCTTGGGTCACGGTGATATTACGTTACTGCCAATCATCGAAATGGCCCCCGTCGCAGACAATGTGCCTGCACCCGCTGAAGCTGATCTCAAGGCTGATGCAAAGGTCTTCAATCCGTTCTACTCACCTTCGATCGGAGACGATGGTGATGACACCTACCAATTTGCGCAATATAAGGCAAGTGACTTTGTTGGCTTTCATGGTATATCCTTGATCACAACCCTGCTAAAATACAGCCTTCATTCCCGAAAATCTCATGGGAGCCTCTAACCGAAGTAGAAGTTACAGAACGCGCGTTGTCCGCAGACCCTTCCAAGCATAGCTTAGTAAAGGCTGCCCAAACAGTTAGGCACCTTACACCGGCCATTGGGACCGAGATCCTGGGTGTCGACCTCAGTGAGCTCTCCGATACTCAGAAAGAAGAATTGTGAGTCATCTTCCGCTCCGTAGCTGCCATGGATATACTGATGTCCTTAACAGGGCTCTTCTCGTTGCTGAGCGAGGCGTGGTTTGTGCGTGTTCATCGTATTCACGAAAGAAGTTACTGAGGCGCTCTCACAGTCTTCCGTGATCAGGAGATCAACATCCACGAGCAACTCGATCTTGGTCGTTACTTTGGGCCGCTCCACAAGCATGCCACGACCCCCATTCCCAGGAACGGATTAGAGGAAGTTCATGGTCCGTCCATTCATTCTTCAGTAAAATTAAATGATGCTTATAATACTGCACAGTCGTCTACAATGATTCTTCTCGTCGGCCAGATCCCGCTGCATTCACCAAACTTGAGCTCTGGCATTCTGATGTACGTCTTCATCGACGCAATTTTTCAACCGTCCATACTCCTAACGCAATTCGAACATACCTAACAGGTGTCATACGAGATCCAGCCACCTGGCGTGACTTCCCTTAAGATCCTTACTGGCCCCGAAGTTGGTGGAGATACACTGTGGAGTTCTGGGTAACGGTGTTCCTTCAACGCCATTTCTGCTTTGCTGATTACCCTTCTCGTTTAGATACGCACTGTATTCATCCTTGAGTCCTGGCCTCCAGACCTACCTGGAAGGTTTGACGGCATTGCACAGTGCTGTTGCACAGGCCGAAGGTGCCCGGGCTGCTGGCCTGCACGTCCGCAGACATGAGATCGAGACCGTCCACCCCGTTGTCCGTGTCCACCCTGCCACTGGATGGAAGAGTGTCTATGTCAACCCAGGTACTTGGCCATGCCTGCGGCCTCAGCTGCACCAAGGTTCTGTAATTGACCTGTGTCCATACTAGGATTCACACGCCGTATCATCGGCGTCCCTAAGGCTGAATCTGACGCCATCCTGACTTTCCTCTTCCACCAAATCAGCGATAATCCTGACCATCAGGTCCGTTTTCGCTGGGAGCCCAAATCCATTGCCATCTGGGACAACAGAGTACGATTGGTATTTTTGCGCCGTAACGGCAAGCTGACCGTGCCTCCCAGGTCGTGACCCACTCTGCCACGTTCGACTTCTGGCCTGCCACACGCCACGCCCTCCGTGTTACGCCTCACGGTGAGAAGCCTGCTTCCGTGGCTGATTATGAGAAGCAGACTGGGAAGAAGGCAAAGGACCGGCAGCTTGACATATGGGAGCAGCAGGGGATAAAGGTGGAACAACCTGTGGCTAAAGCTCGCGGATATAACGATTGAGCGCTGAGCTCTTGAAATCTTTTCTTCCCGCGAATGTGAAAAACCAGCGTACAATGCATGAAGAAATTCCTGAGGATCGGATACGGTGCTTGCTTGCAGTATCGAGGATCGGGATAATCGATCGATCGTTCCAGTGCTACTTACCAAGTATGTAGCACTAAGCGCTAATCGATCATCCTTTGGGTTTCGCGATTCTTTCTTTGACGCCGATGAGTACTTATATTTTGGAAGGGGGAATGACCAAGCGGGCCGTTGTTGATGTATGAGCAAACGCGTCCCACATAAGTACTGGGATCGACAAGGAGGCATGCACTGGAACACGCATCATCGCACCTACTAATTCTCTACACCCGCTTCTTGTTGTAATAAAGCGCCGCCGACAGGATGCGGTCATCGCGTATCGGAATCTTCGTTTGGACCTCATGGGAAGTCAGGAAGTCATGAACTGAAATGACTATGTATAAACAATTTTAATATCCCTTCTGACCCTTCATCTACAAATGGAGTCATTGTTGCGCCCTCTCGACCATCTAATCCGAAATCGGGGGATCGCACAACGCTAAATCCCTGACTTCTGATGAGCTCTTAGCTCGGTTTTCACTTCATCTCGATCCAAGGGGTATGCAGGCAACCGTGTTGGAGCGAATTGGTGATCAATTCCATATCAGCAAGAAATTGGACGAATCCCTTTAATTTTAGCACGACATGTACAACGAATCCAATGGCAAACGACGAAAGGCGAGCAAGATAATAATATGACGATGATGAGTACAATTAGCTTTGAATTGCGTACTACCGAAACAAGTGCTAGTGTTTAGTATTGGTGTGTGAATGAAATACTAAGAAAATTACTACAGAAGCAAAGGGAGGAGGCCGCGCCGTTATACAGGCAATGTGTTGTTGAAGGGAGGGCTGATGGATGGATAATGGTGGAATGCAGCCAGAATGCGCAAGGTAAAAAGAAGAGATGAAGTGAAGCCAGCAAGACAAAGGTTGAGTCCATGTAGTTGCGGTTTATACTATACCAACAAAGATGCTAAGGTAGTATGTCAGTGGCAAGAAATATCCTAGAAATTAGCGAGGAGTGGTACGGTTTGTCGGTTGGTGAGAAGTTCGGATGAAGGACTGGTGTTGGAGCTGCTCGGGTGCGTAGGCCCGGGAAGCCGGACCAGAGGACTGGACAGATGCCGTCCATGGCGGAGTTGGTGCAGCCATAGGCCCAGGCTGCTGTTGCATGCCATGGGGCGATGACTGTTGCTGCGCGACACGAGCGGGGTCGGTGGCTGACGATGGTTCAGGCGGCATCATCGTGACGAGCTGAAACGAACCCTGGTGGTGTTGCTGGGGCAGCGGCTTGCCCGTCTCCATGGGCGAGGTCGACGCAGACTGTTGTGAGCGCGAGCTGTGCTTGGGGCGGGAGTGAGATTTGTCTGCGACATCTGCGGCGCGAGCGGACGCGCGGAGGGTCTCCATATCGATACGGGGCGCTTCTCCGTCTGGTCCAGCCATCTTGTCCCTTTTGCGCTGGAGCTTTGCGTAATCTGTTATCAACGATACGTGTCAGTTGGTCATGTCGGCGGTGAGAATAACTGTCACTGACGTAGTCCGCATGCATTGCACAGTGTCCTGGCGCCGTCAGGTCCCCGCCGCCACTCGGGGGTTTCACGTATGTTACACGAGTGACATTTACCGGGAGGAGTTGCCCGCTGGCCAGACCAAATCGCGGAACCCAGGGTCAGCGCCGTAGTACATGTAAAGGGATAAAGGAAATATAAACACTCACACTTCTCTTTCTGTATTTACTTTTCGGTTGACCAGCAGGGCCAGACGCGCCTGCTGTGCTTGTCGCTCGCTTTGTACGGATGATCTCCATGTCCTGCTCCGCCGTCGTCTGAGCTTTGTCGATCGGCGTGGGATATGGCTAGCATCAACCATGCGATATTAGTGTCAGGCAGCGCCACACGTTGGAAAATTACACACCTCGGTGAAGGAACTAGATTCTGCCGCGGTAACGTTCTCGTCATGGGACATGTCTTCCCATGGTCGCTTAGGTGGTCGATGGTCATCGGGCGGGGTGATCGCCGCGGCGTTATCCATCTTGACCCGCTCCGACTCGGGAAGACTGATGCGACGATACTCCTCCAGTAGCCGAACGACTTCAACCGCCCGCTGTGACATTTCCTGGAGCTCCTCTGGAGAGGGGCAAACGTCGGGAACGCTCTGCTGAATTTGAGCTGGAAGCGAAGGCGATAAGCCCCAGAAAGACATGCTTAATATGTAGACGAACCATATCGGCTCGCAAAATTGTACAATGCCGAGCAGTGTTTGATGATCTAACGAACATAAGACAGGCCGCATTTCAAAACCATCAGCTACGCACCTCTGACATGGTATTGTCTCCAGCAGAAGGCATTCTCTCCTGTTCGCCGACAGGGTAAGGTCCACGCGTGTCAATAGGAACAATCGCCGTAGTTCTTTGAAACTGTATCTGCGACTGCATCTGGGGCGGGGCTTGGTGAGGTGGCGGCTGCGGCTGGGACTGTGGCGCAAGATGTGGCGGCAAAGGTGGTGGAATGACTTGTTGAGCCTGATGTGGTTGTTGATGCTGAGAGTGAATATGATGTTGAGACGGCGGAGGCATGGTTTGCTGGTGTTGAGTCATGACGTGAGTATGCTGAGGTGGTGGTAGTTGAGATGTGGGCTGAGACTGATGGGGATGGTGAGGAGGGGGAGGCTGATGATGATGCTGATGCGGCTGCGGATGGTGAGGTGTCTGCTCCCATGGACCTTGAGGAGCAGGGGCCGGAGAAGGATACGGGTTAGATGGAGGTGCCTGCTGATGAGCAGGAGGGTGAGGATGCACACGGGGGGCGGCCATGTATTGTTGTGGGGGGTATCCCGCATAACTGGGCTGAGCAGGTACCGCCACCTGCTGCGCATGTACGTGTTCAAGCGGCGGTTGTCCAGGGTGAGTCATGGGGGCCTGCATCTGGTGATAGCTTTGCTGAGGGGGTGGCTGGGAAGGTGGATAACCAGCATAATGGGTGGCGTAGGTGGTCTATAATGAATCAAGTTCGTGAATGTTGGGCACGATGGACAAAGACCACAGACACATAGACTATGCTTACATGAGGGCTGCGCGCATCACGGGGAGCGCCCATAGTTCCCGAACTTCTGCGTCTCTTCGACTGAGGAGGTTCGTCACCACGAGTGCCCGGCCCGATGGTGACAGACCCAGGAACAGGCGTTGACTGGGCCGACAAGGGCATGCCCGGTGTCAGAAAACCTCCGTTGTCTGGCTTCGACGAGTAGTCGGTCTTCGGCTGGTCGTGTCCTGCGGAGAGTGGTGGGGTGTGCTGTTGCTGCTGTTGCTGATGGTGGTGCTGCTGCTGGAGGTGGACAGGCATGGGTGAAGGGCTCTGAGGCTGAACATTTGAGCGGCTCCATCGCACGGTGTTTTCCTGGCTGTGGAGGGTGTCCACAGGCGCAATGGTCTGGGTTAGGTTGTGGGGGGTGTCCTGAGAGGCATGCCGAGCTCGCGAATACTGGAAATTCAAGTCTTTTATGGATGGAAGACGAACGGCCTCATCGCGGTTTGGTGGGATAGAGAGAGGATATCGGGAGTGCTGAGCAGACTGATGGTGCGTTGAGCTTGCCATGGGCGCGCAGACAGTCAGATGGTGATCAGAGATGGTTTTGAATCTGTGTATCTCGCGACGGTGGGGCGGATCTTGGACCTAGAAAGAGAGCCATGAGCTCGTTGCGGACAATTATAAAGAAAAATAAGGGCGCACAGCGAAGACCAGCAGCCCGATAGGTTGCAGAGGGGCCTACGTCGGTGCAGCGGTCGAGGATGAGGGCAGAAGGAGAAAAAGCTGACGGTGAAAATGGCAACAGCCTACAGGTGTTGAGTTGGCTCAGCAGGTCCAGCGGCAAGGCGGAGTCCCAAATCTGGCTGTATCCAGGATTGCCAGATCTGTTTCAGCATTCAATTTACAACAGCCTTCCCATCTCGCCCCAATTGTTTTCGCAAGTCCTCATGTCGCTGCGAAAGGTCATATCGTTATGTTGCCGTGCACTAACGCCAGAATAGCTGTTCTACTCTAAATCCCCGGTTCGAGATCATGGGGTGCGCCCCCATCTATGTACATTGCCCACATCCTGTATTTTCACCGTTTCACCGTTGCCCCCCCCCCCCTCAGCATTTACCGAGGTAAGTCTTTGTTCAATGTTTTCCAATTTTTACAACGTTCAGTGCTCCATCTGCATCAAGTTGTGCCTGACCCAGATCCACCCGCCAAGATCAGGATTAAGGACATCGTCGGAATTTGAAGATGCGACACTACTCACACGCTGCGAGCCACCCCCAACCCAATCGTAGGGGCGTCCGGAGCCATTCGCCAACCTTTGGGCCTACTATGTCTGATCTTCAGGAGACTTCAGGTACTTCTCCCTGTCGAAAACATATGGCGACTTCTCCCAACGTCAGATGCTGCAAACATACTCTACCGGCAGAGATCAGTCACCCCAGGGGAACCGGTGACATATCACGATGAGATGAGCCCGGTTGTCGATGCGCTAGCGGCTGGATGCCGATTGCCAGCGATTGCCCTGTTCCCGGGAAACTCGGATCGAAGACATACGGGGTGTGCCCTATATGCAATGCCCAGGGGATTTCACTCGAAATGGTAGTGTCAAGGAGGAACCGCGTGGAGGAATCGGTACTTATGTTTTTGTTCATTCTGTTAGTTGCCGTAGCTGATCGAGATCGTGTACAGACGCTTGGAAATGAAATGGGATCCTCGAAGCGCTGATCGTGGGTCGTTTCGAGAACAGATAGTGTACAAACCCCTCACCATTGCCAGTGGACGTCGATCCTCGCAAGCATCGGGCTCATTCATCGTCCATGCTAGGAGGCCGAGGCAGTAATCAAACCGTTGAAATGTCCGAACTACATACGTCAAGTCACAATCGAGATGACACCGCTGGCTTCTGGATTGCAAAAGCCGATCACAAGCTCTCCACCACCATCTATACATAAAATGGACGCATAAAGATAAAGCCTTCAGCCATAGGCTCAAGGTAACCAAACTTCAGCTAGAGTTTACAAAGGTCACGAATTCAAGATTGGGTTGAGGGTTGAGATCGTGCCTTCAACGGCAATGTCAACGGCAATGCAAATCGTCAGATACGCGCTGCAATATTAGGCGGAGGCCCACGACACAAGATGGCAGACGCAAAACCCATTATTTGACTCATTATAATGAAAGGATGGATTCGCAGTAAAGAATTCGAAACTAATTGATTTCACCAAAGAACTAAACTGACAGCTGTGCAAGACTCTCAGCCAACACTCAAAGAAAAGTTGGGAAAATCGAGCTCACTAGTCAACGATACAGGTTCACCTTACTTTCCAGAGGACTTGGAGGAGGAGCCTCCGCTTGGGGGGGTGTACCTCGCGGTTCCAGCACCGTTGTTGTAATAGGTTGAGCCGTTGGTGTTCTTGTAATAGTAACTTCCGTCCCTAATAGAAAGCAGTTGAGGAGTGATTGTGGATTCAAAGGAGACTGCTCACTGGTTGGAGTAATGGTAGCCGTGGCTGCCAGTGGCGTTGTCCTGGCGGCTGCAGTAGTGGTTCCCCTATCGTCAATGTGAGTCAAGTCAATTTATGTTGTTGGAAGATTGGAGTAAATGCTTACATAGCCATTGGTACCACTGCCGGTATAAGAGTATCCTTTATCGCTCATGGTGTAGGTTGAAAAACTTCTTGGAGGTTGTGGTGGCGTGAGGTGGAGTGCTTACAGCCCTTCCCGATAATAATGACATTTGTTTGCAAATTTTGTTGAGCGCGCAACGCGTGCTTTTGAGCGATTGC
>JABCKJ010000085.1:0-67427 GCA_018850815.1 Asterophora lycoperdoides
CATTGAATATGCAAAGACGCTCACAACCCGGTCAGTTCGGATCAAATCCATCATTCAATGGCTTCTCCGGGAAAGCTTCGCCGCCTGCTGGATGATGATCCCAGTCGCTCCAGCTTTTCTCTCGGGTTCTGTCGCTTCGATGGCACGCGTGGTCTACATCTTGCATTCTACGCATCTCTGGAATGTCGTCTGGTAATCACTGCCCCGCCGTAACAGCGGCACAGCTTTCAGATGAAACTTCGGTGCATCAAACCGCGATCATGAGCCTTGGAGTTGATATGGCGTAATAAAAGTAACTTAATGTATGTACCGGTTGCGCTGTGTTTGGCGATTGGAGGGAGCATCACCCCTTGGTCGTTAGATCGCTACCTTCATCTCCATGCCGATACGATCGACTGCGCCACCCACCGTAAACGTGCGCCTGCTTTCAACTTTGTCCTCTATTACTTTATATACATGATATGCCACTGTGCCACCGGCATAAAGAACGTTCACACGTATATATACTTACCGTACGATTCACCAGGTGAGTTAACTTATTATTGATTACATAGATTACTATGATACGTACTTACAGTGTACCGTAGTTTTACGTACTATGTACAACGTCTAGTTATGCCCAATACAATGCTTACACAGGTTTTACTTCCACTGGTGACTGTCCTATAGGCTATTATACTTAGATATTCCCGGATCAGAGTGTAACGCATGCTGTAACGAAATTGGCAATTGCCGCCCCCGGCTGAAATGCTTAAAAGCGACGGGGATTCGTGCGCCTTCCCCAGCAAATCAGGTTATTTGCCCCCGAGAAGCAGTTGGCTGGTCCAGTGGTACGTCCTCATCGTCTTCTGCGCTGGTGAAAATCGACTCACATTGTTGCACTAGCTCGGTCGCATCCAAAAAGAGCGAATCTCGATATCTTTTACTCTCGAAATCTTCATCATGTTGTCCGCACCCTTCGTTTCGCTCGTCCTGGCCCTGGCCTCCATTGTTTCTGGTGTGCATGCTTAGTGAGTATTTGTGGATACATGCATCATCGTCCCTAGTACTTATGAACTGCGTGGTAGCGATATTGAGCCTCGAAATGGCGGAAACGCAATTTATGAGGAGCTATTGTCGCGCAGTCCTCAGGGCGGCGCGGCCTTTCGTACGGCCATGAGACCCGCGCTTCGCGCTGGGCGAGGAACAGCCAGGGTTGCCTACATCCCCAGGCCCCCACCCGCCCCGCCCGCCCAGCCGGCAAGCGCGAGTAGCACAACGAAAGCCGCGAAAGCCGGCGCCTTGGCTTTCTTTGGGACCAAAGTGGGTGACCGGACTGTAAATGGAATTTTAAGATCCTCTCACTGACTTTAGGATGTCTATAGGTTGCCGCTGGCACAACGGTTGGAGTGGGATCCCTTCTCGCTCAAAACGTGGATGGAAAGTTGGACGCGAGGGACCTCGAACGTCGGCAGGGGGTAGGAAGAATCGCACGTTTAGGTGCACAGAGTGTTCGCGCAGCCCGCCCCACGGTATCGCATGTTCGGCCTCCCAGATTAGAACCCAAATTCGGGAAGCTTAAAGCGGCCGGAGTTTTCACTGCGACAGCAGTAAGTCTCTCTTGCTTCGACAGGACATTCCCCGATGACACTTTTTACCTCAAACAAGCTCACCGCGGGTGCCGGGGAGTATCATGGTGGGAAACAAATGGGGAATGCCATCGACCGACTTGAGCAAGCTGACGCCCAGAAGCGCGAACTCTATGAGGAGCTATTGTCGCGCAGTCCTCAGGGCGGCGTAGCCCTCGGTCGGGTCGCAGGACCCGTGCTTCGCGCTGGGCGAAATGGAGTCAGTCGCGGGGCACCGCGAGTAGGATTAGTCAGGCCTTCCAAAGCTGTCATTCCCAGGCCCGCGCCGGCAGGCGGGTCGCGTAGCACCACGCAAGTCTCGAAAGCCGGCGACTTGGGTTTCCTTGGGGCCATAGGGAGAACCAGCGACGACCGACATGACCAAGCTGACACTGAGAAGCGCGAACTCTATGAGGAGCTATTGTCGCGCAGTCCTCAAACTGGCGCGGCCTTGAGTCGGGTCGCGGGACCCGTGATTCGCGGCGCTGGGCGAAGTGGAGCACTCAGGGGTGCCAAACCTGTCCTTCCCAGGCTGCCTTCCACGCCGCACCAGACCCCGAGCTCTGGTGTGGGGAGAAAGCTGGGAAAGGCTACGGTTATTGCTACGGCAGCGGTCAGCATGCGTTTAATTATTTTGTCATGGTTTGAGTCTTACACGCACGTCTACTCAGGCGTCTGGTGGATTTTTGGAGGGCATGGTTCAAAACATTACGCCTGAAGTACAGGAGAAACTCAGGCAGAATCCCAAGGACACCATCTCAAAAATGCTGCCCGCCAATACCTTTGGCGGCAGGAAAAGGGAATATGTCGAAGACCTGGTGACACGTGGCGGCAGCTCGCTGGTGTGTATATTCCGCGCTCACCAGATTCGTTACCGAGATCTCATGCTTCCTTTCTTCAGGAACCGGTCGAAAGACTTATGGCGCGCGCTGTTGTAGATATGTTGCTCGACGACATGTAAACCCATGACCAATTCTAAATCAACTGAAGCTTTCGGAGATCTAGACGTCGCGAGTGCCATTGAATTTGATGAGGGTGGATAAAGGTTGAACAATTGACTAGGACTCAGCAATTAACTTGGAAGGAAAGCCATGGACTGCTGGTTCTATGAATATGGATTGGGTCGCGCCCGCTTTCGCCTGAACCATAGCACTCGTAAACATTTTGGCACAGAGTCCAGACATCATCTCGGTGTTCAACGTTCAAGATGTAAATTGTTTGCCGGTCTATGATACATACCTTTCTATGAAGGCGGTCTAGCATCGGGCCTCAGACTAGGAAAGTGACAAAGCATTGACCGACTTTCGCCCAATCGCGTCCAGGTATACTTCCATATGGCTGGCATCTAATGTAGTTGAATGGAATAGAAATGAGAGGATAATTAGCGCGGAACCGCCGAAACACTGGTAATTTGCATCACTTTGAAGGGGATCCGCGATGACCGCTCTCGAATCCTCATCGTATTGGCTGAACATTGGCTCCAGTGGCATTGGCCTCCATTCTCCGCCATTGATACCAAGCGACCTCGCTGGTTATCGCCGTTCGCTTTGCTTGCGGGGTGGATTCAATTGATATATTCCTTGGATGCCGCGGTACTCTAGTCTATTGTTTAGCGACAAAAACCTTGCGGAGGTTGTCCCATACGACGGAGGGGGATTGTGCAGCGTCAATGCCGTGCCAAAGACCCTTCTTCCTGTAGTAGTCGACGACAGGACCGGTTTGATTGTGGAAGGCGCCTAGTCGTTTTGTCAATGTCTCCACATTGTCGTCAGAGCGTTGGATAAGAGGTTCGCCCGACACGTCATCAGTGAAGGGCTTCTTCGGCGGGCTGAGGAACATCATTGTTTTAGCGTCCGTTTGTGGAGCGAATTTATTACACACTTGAACTCCGTGTGGTATGTCCGTCCACTGGAGGGGTGAATCAGACGGCCAGTTATGCGAGAGATGAGAAGAGAGTCATCGATTTGGAGTTGGACTACGGAATCAAGCTTCTCCTTGCGTTGCTCAAGCATGCCGTCTAGCTTTTGTGCCTGGGGAACCGTACGGGGGAAGCCGTCAAGAACAAATCTAGTCGAAATGTCAGGTTGTCGCGGAAACAAATCGTTGTGGTGTGATGTACCCGTTTTTGCAATCCTTGTTGTTTTCTAACTCGTGTTTAATCATGCCCACCATGATCTCGTCGGGAATAAGACCTCCAGCATCCATAACCTTCTTCGCCTCCACACCAAGGGGCGTTTTCTTGTGAACCTGTTCACGCAACATGTCACCAGTCGCCAAATGGCAAACGCAGAATTCGTCGCGGATTCTCGGAGCCTGGGTGCCCTTTCCTATGGAAGTATTTCACATTGGCCAATTGCCATAACGGGCTGGCTGGTCTTACCTGCTCCAGGAGGGCCAACCAATATTGTGCGGAGTTGCTGGGCAGGAGTCTTCGGAGCGGCCTTGGTCTTTGCTTCAATGGTCGCTATCTTTTCATTGAGCTGCGCAACCAGCGATTTGAGGTATTCGAGTTCTTCCGACGTGCCCATTGTGAAAAGAGAGGTGAAGGCAATGAAGATACGACGATACAGGTTCAGCCTGCTGGCTTAAAGTCGCGACGGCGTTGGCAGTTGAGTTGTGCGGACTTTGTCGGAGTTCGCCACGGCCGCATCCGACATCCGCCCCGCTGTTTGTTCCGAACGTCTGTGACAAGCAGCTGTCCAAAAATATCCTGCACGACGTGGAACTCATCTGCAGAAAACAGCATCAAATAATTTCTAAACGTCCAAGTTTTGGGTCAAGGCTCAGACGGCCATGGTCTACCTTCGCTCCTTATTATTGATAATTGCTGGGTTGGCTACGACATTGCACGCGAAATCTAGCACTGGCGACTCCGTGCTTGTGGTGGTTGAGCCAAATCAACAGGACAACTATTCGCTGTTCTTCAATGGATTGAAAGGTCCGTGATGTACCTATTCTCCGTGGCGGCCAAGTGACCTCGGTTGTTTCTTTCAGAGCAGGGATACGACCTGACATTCCGCGCGCCGAAGGCCGAAACGCCTGTGGTTATCGAGTACGATGTCGCGAACTTCGCACACGTCATTCTCCTTGCACCCGAAACTAAAGGTATTGTCACGTTCGTCGCTCTTTATCGTGTCGCTGACTCGCTACAGTCTTCGCCAAGGATATTACTCCTCAATCTTTAGTCCAGCTGCTGGGCAAAAAGACTAACCTCATCGTCGCGCTTTCGCCCAAACAGACGCCGCTGTCCTCCCTGGCCGCAGAGTTCTCGCTCACACTTCCACCCCCGGGCACACCATTGCTATCGTACTTCCCAGAACGCGAAGGACCGGCAAGCGTTGTTCCCGTACCCGTGCCAACCAGTCACTCGATTCTCTCTTCGAACCGCCACGTCTGGTTTTCCGGAGCTCCCCATTCCCTCGGAAACAACCCACTTCTGGTCCCTATTCTCCGCGCCCCAACTGCAAGCTTTGCCTCCGAGACTGGTGGTTCTCCTGATGCCTTGGTCGACGCGGCCGAGAGAGGCGGTGAGGGTCTCTGGGCTGGTTCCCAGCTTGGTTTGGTCACCGGCTTCCAGACACTCGATGGATCACGTATTACCTGGCTAGGAGGAGCTGACGTTCTCAGCGACGAGTTTGCGACGAAAGAGCTTTCCCCGTACGCGCCACTTCGTTCGCTATGTTTTCTATCATATTTTCAACATGAACTTGATACAGGGGTATTCCGTCTGGAAACTTGCAGTTCGCACGTGACGTCGCGAAATGGACTTTCCAGGAATTAAACGTCCTGCGCATCGACCGTACCGCGCATCATCTTGTGAATGCAACTGGGCCTTTAGAGCTATACAAAACCAACGACCAAATCGTAAGATTAGGACTACTTCAAAACTCGAACAATCTGTTGCTCATACTGTATTTCTCAGGTCTACACCGCTTACATTTCAAAATATGACTCGGAGACGACTTCTTGGGCGCCGTATTCGGGCATCAAGGATCTGCAGCTAGAATTTACCATGCTGGACCCCCACATCCGCACGGCCCTTCTCCCAGTCTCGGGTGAGCCGGGCAAGTACTCGGTCACGTTCCGTGCGCCCGACAGACATGGTGTCTTCAAGTTTGTGATCAACTACAAACGCAAAGGGTACGTGTTCTATCTTCATTGTGTACAATTAAGTACAATTAATAGCGATATCTCTGCCAGCGTTACATTCCTCGAGAGCTCTACAACTGTTGCTGTGGTGCCCCCTCGGCATGATGGATATCCTAGGTTCCTCAGTGCTGCGTGGCCGTATTACACCGGCGCGATCAGTACGAGCATTGCGTTCTTCTTTTTTTCGGCGCTGTGGCTAGCGGGCGACTCGGAGAAGAGAGCGAAGGGACACAAGGCTGAGTAGATTCTGTGACTCCGTATAAAATATGGAATTGCACACATTTCGGCACAGATCGTCACCGATACCCACAGTCTGAGCGGAGTCCGGTTTGGTCAGCTGAAAGGTAATACTTACTGTGACCTGCTCAGGTTAAACCGGGGTTTTAAGAGTATTACAGCACTGGGGAAAACATTGACATGTGGTGCCTAATAAAGGGCAGATGGGTGGCACTGTGGCAGGGCATATAGGCGTGCAGATTTGTGATGTCGTGGAGAATTAGAGCACCAATCTGACGGCATGGCTCTTCGGTCTGGGATGCTGCTTGGCAGAACACGATGGATCGAAGTCTACTTTCCACTTGCAAGTAGCTAATGGCGCCGTCGGGGCCCTGTGTAACCCTATGATCGCTCTCGTAGTATCGAAAAGCATGGTAGAAATTTCATGATGAACAACATTCCTTGAAAGCTAGTACAGAACATTGCAAGGTATCAATATGATGAATCCAGGTCGTGAAAAGATGAGGGAAATCCAATTTCGAAAGCATCGCCTCCTTATGATAGAGTGTGAATATGCGTCATTGAAGGACACCAGCAGCACTAGAGCTCTGGAACTGACAAACATATTGTGAACAGAGGAAATTATTTTGAAAGCAGTGGTACCCACAGTTTATCTCGACGAAAGCTTTAGGCTCGTCGATCTCCGTATAATGAACCTTTTCGCGTTCGCAAGCGTCATGTATATGGTCGAGGGATTCCCGAGGCCCACGTCCCGCACAAACGACCACCAGTGCGATCTTGCGCACCGACATCGAGATAGTCGCAGCCAGGGCAAGCATGAACTCCGCGTTCTTATCCTCAGACGCCGCATCCGGCGGCACGCGTTCCCAATACCCATAATAATCGGTTATCGTGATTCTGCGAAGCACCGGTGGCAATTCCGCAAATGCGTTCGGGGAGAAACAGCTGTGGTTGGAGACGTGGAGGTGCTTTAACGACGGGAGGCTTAGTAGGACCTGTATGTACGCGCTGTCGGGGTGGCTGAACACGCTGATGTTGTCGAGGCGCAGGCTGACAAGGCCCGTAGCTGGGGCTACCCCGATGAACGGGACACGAGGTGTGAAATTCGGTGCGGGGTGGAGGAGTCCGCCGATGAATCGGATGTCCATATGGCGAACAGTATCAGAACACAGGATGAGCGCACGAGAGATGTGTCCTGCAGCGTGTTCGTGGTTGCTGTCCAGCCGGATGGTTCTGAGGGTGTGTTGGGGGAGCGTGAGGGAGAAACTCATGATGTGACAGTCGCGGAGATACAGGTTCTGGAGGTTTGGGAAGTGGTTGAGGATGGACGGAAGAATACCTGGCGCGAAGGTAGTGGCGAAAGTCGTGGCTTTGAGCAGGGGGAAGTCCCAAAGCGCGAGAGGACATTGTCCGAGGAAGAGGGTTTTAAGATTCGGAGTGAGCGCTAGGAAGTCCTTCAAGCCCTTTTCGAGCGCTTCGGATTCACTAGACAACGGGTAATCCAGGGCTGCAGCGTAGATAAACTGCCCGAGTGCTGGACGCGTCTCGAGTGTTCGTAGCAGCAGTGATAGGCTAGCGGCAGGCCACTTCGTATGCTTCCGCCCTTTCCACCCGGTGAAGTCCAGCTGTACATCCCGATACAGTATCCGTTCTGCAGTTCCCCGTAAGGCCGAGCACACTTTCGAAAACGCGCTGAGTGCAAAACGCGCTTGTGAGAAATCCGAGTATCGATCGTCGATATAGCGGCTTGCAGCCTCCAACACCAGCACAGGCTCGCGCAGTGATGCAGCAATATGTTCCAGTATCTCCGGCGGCAGCTCAAGCAGAACGACCCTTGGTGGGCGCATGTCGTGGACTATGGATGGGGTTGGCGTCTATCAGTCCCTTCACCACGCGTAGAATCGACACGAGTTGCCTCACATCGACTGGGCCCAGCCTCATCACGAAGAGGCGCATCCTCGAACTCTGTTGACGATTCCTCCTCTTCACCCTCGTCCGAGCACGGAAAGTACTCGTCGTAGGCGTGTGTCCGCAGTGGGTTCACGCTGTAACGGCGCGTGAAATGGTGACATAATTGTCCAAACAGTGGCGGCTTGTAGATTGTTTTGTGGAATACCAGACTCTTGGTGGGAGATGGGTCCTCTCCATCACATCCTGCGACGGTCGACCCATGGTACACTATGATGGATGTTAGCCCTAATTTTCGGTGTTCGGAGAGGAGGAGAATGTACTCAGTAACAGCGTGATTTCTTCGTGTCAGAGTCCTTCGAAGTACCACTGAACGGCTGGGATATATTTTGTGAGGAGAACGGTACTTTTTTTGCTGTCTGGTGGACGTCGCCTGTCGGCATTTTCAAGTTGTTGATGTCAGCGAAAACTCGCACCAGATTAGATTAGATTTGCGCTCAAGGTATCTCCTCGGTTATATGGTGACCTAGTGTCAGCTTGTGATAAACCTGTTCTTTAAACTTTTAATCAACTGGTCAACTGGTGTGTTACGACGCCTCGCACGGTAGGTCAAGTAACTTGGCGGGGACCTCAGAGTGCAAGCAGAAGCTTATGAGTCAGGAAGTAGACCCTTGAAATTGAGGCGTAGTAAAAACAGGAGGATTATACAAGAGTACAGACAACAGGGCATACAAATCGAGAGAAACAAACGATCCTTGTAGACACGGGGGCCGGAAGCCTAACTCTCAACCCAGTTGTGGCCGGAAGCTTCGAGTTCCTGGTAGAGCGACTCGCCGGGAGAAGTCATGATGCAAGGACACCACCCTCGAAGACTTGGGGGCCTCGATGAGCGTAGCGAGCGACTCACGATCGAGGTAGTCTGAAACGTGAGGTCAGTAGGATGTTGAGAAGGGAGATGGTAAAGCAATAGTGGGCTCATCCAAGCAGATCTGGGGACGACGCCCTGTTGCGGCACCAAGAATGACCTTGACCTTCTGGCCACCGGGGAGATCACGCACGGTGTTCTGGGAGACGAACTCGGGCTCGAGATCAAAGTCAGCGAAGTGCTTCTCGATCTCACGACGAACGAGAGGGCTGAGGAGACCGAGGCGCTGAGCCTCACGGGTGTCAATCTTTAAAGCAATGAACAAATAGTAATAATGAGCATGAAAATATACGAGCCTTCTCGAAACCACGCTTGATGAGGTAGCCATGGGGAAGCCGGATGTTCTCCGGCGAGGACTGGGCCTTGAACGAGACCTTGTACTTGCAAATCAAGGGATCGAGGAGAACAGCATCTGACTATCAGTGGCGCTCTGACCAATGAACGGGACCTGGTTTGGTGTGAGCCCTTTTAATTCGGAATTTGGGAGTGCTGAGGAGCCTCGATTCGTGCTCGGCCAGAGTAACGTCAAGTTCGTCGATTGTCTGCGCAGATGCTGGTTTGCTTCCCATGCGCCTATGTGAAAGTAAGAACCCCGCAGCCGCGGACAACGAGGGGGGAGGCTACACACCTTACACACAGCAGTCTCGTGCAGAACATGTCTAGCCTCCACAAGCTCCTTGGTCCTCTCATTGGCCGCTGAGCGTCTGGTAGCTGCGGAACCTCGTGCTTGGCCAGAATGACCTCAAGTTCGTCGATTGTGTGCACGACGCGAGGGAGCGGCGCCGAGTCGTACAGCGGACGACTGGGAACGACGTCCTGCTCCTTCTCAATCTGGGTCGAGAAGAAGCGGACACGACGAGCCATCTTGTCGATGCGCCGAATCTCTCTGACGAACGAGCGTTGAAATGTATTACGTTGGTTTTAACTGCGTGTCATGCCCGTCAGTAACAGCCACACCAGCAAGAGAGAAAGGTAGCTACGTCTTTGAATTGGACATTGCCTAGTTCACCGGGCTCTGCGACTGTGTCGTGGGTTACTTCGGTGGGTATGAAGAGCTGCACTAAGCTCATCTGTTCCGAACCTGTGAGATGTTACAATGATTCTATGCAGGGGTCGCGCGCAGGATTGTTCATCGCAAGAACAGTTGCCAAGATGCGTCACTTACTGTACCATGTAATAATATCGGGTCTCGGAATCATACATATACATTTAACTTTCACCGTCTAATAGACTCAGTCTCAGTGCCTCTTTTACAAGGGCCAACACTGGGCCAACGCCTGATTCAATACCATTCTATCGAGGGAAGAGACGCTGGAATTCTGAAGCGCTATCCCTCCAATTTATCCCTCCATGGCCGCTGCTCTACCGGTTCTTCTTCCTGGACGGTCTACCCCCAGGGAGCCCACGACCTCCCATCTGGAGTGGACACCACAGAAGTACCGAAATGCACCTCAGCCGCCGCCACAGGACGATGGGAAGGTGCAGGAAATCGAGCTGGCCAACGCGCGGCAGATGCTGGACGGGAAGCTCATAAAGAAGACGCGCCCTCGACGGACTGTCGACTACAACGGAGGGCTGGGACGGTGGGCACTGGTGTGTGGCCGACTACGAATTCGATCCCAATTTGTCCACTGATTTGGCTTGCATCGCAGCTCCGGAAATTGCGGCCAAATCCTCACTATGTGCCATACCTGCGGCCTGCGCTACCGTATATCGTTGATGTGCGCAAACTCCTTCAGTGCCTGCGCAAATTTCATCTGGCTGAATATATCCACCCTCAGCTGCTACCCCCGAAGGCGTACCCAGAGAACTCGTCAACCTCACTCTGCACCAAGTTTGTGCACACCTCTACGAATAAAATTCGATGCCCCGTCAATGTGGTTACGGTCAGTCCGCCCTGTTCGAAACCCCAGAGCCACTTTTTCCTGAACCAATGCGCTGCGTAGTGGACCCCCGAAGGCCGTCGCGTGCTAACAGGCTCCACAAGCGGGGAGTTCACGCTCTGGAACGGGCTGACATTCAACTTCGAGACGATTCTCCAAGCACACGACACCGCCATCTGCACCTTCCGGTTCACGCACTCCGGCGCTTACTTGGTCTCTGCCGACAAGAGCGGCGTCATCAAGTACTTCGAGCCCAACATGAACAACTTGACCGCGTGGCAGGGCTCTGCGTCCCGGGAAGCTATCAGGGGGGTGAGCTTCAGCCCCGATGACCGGCGGTTTGCCACGGCCAGCGATGACTCCAGTGTGCGGATATGGTCGTTCCAGGAAAGCAGGGTGGAGAGCACGCTTACGGGTGAGTGTGCCAGTATATTAAGACTCTTATAGATAAAAAAGACCTCTCGCAGGACATGGTTGGGACGTGAAATGCGTGGAATGGCATCCGACGAAAGGCCTTCTCGTGTCTGGAAGCAAAGACAACCAGATCAAGTTCTGGGACCCTCGGACAGGGACGTGCCTTTCAACACTGTATGTGGGATTTCTTTGTCCTAACGCTATGCTGACCCCCCTCATGCACGAAACTTTGAAGACACCAGCACAAGAACACCATCCAAGCGCTGTCGTGGTCCCCGAACGGGAACATGGTCGCCAGCGCCTCCCGCGACCAAACCGTGCGCGTATTCGACATCCGCGCGATGAAAGAATACCGTGTCCTCAAAGGCCACAAAAAGGAAGTCTGCTGTACGTCCCTCCCCCTTCCCTCCCTCTCTCAACCCCACCCACTCACCGCATCCCCATCACAGCGGTAACCTGGCACCCCGTGCACCCGCTGCTCGTCTCGGGTGGCTCCGAGGGCGCCATCATCCACTGGGACCTCGCCACGCCCGAGCCGACCTTCACGCAGCCCGTCTCCGCGCCGCGCGCGACGCTCTCGCAGGCCCACGACTCGAACGTCTGGTCGCTCGCCTTCCACCCACTCGGGCACCTCCTCGTCAGCGCCTCCAACGACCACACCACGCGCTTCTGGTCGCGCGAGCGCCCGGGCGACGCGTCGTCCGTGTTCTCGGGCGGCGGGGAGAAGCCGCCTGAGGTCGCCGATGCGGGGCAGGAGGACGAGGAGGACGCGATGGTGCCTGGGTTTGGGTTCGCGGGGGCGCAGGCGCAGGGGGGCCCGGGCGGAGGTGCAGGCGGCGGGGGGGCTGGTGGGTGGTGGGGCAAGGACGAGGGGGACGCCGGCGGCGGGGGCGGGAGCAGAGACGCCGCGGGAGGGTCGTACGAGATGCGCCGGGGCGGTGGTGGTGGTGGCGGGTACGGGGAGTCTTCTGTTGGGGATGATTTCATACCCGGGTTTGGCGGCGGGGGCGGCGCGTCGTCTGCGGCTCAGGAGAGTTTGGTTGCGGGGCGGCAGAGTGGGCCGTTGCCGTCGCAGGAGGATATGTACGGGGGTCCGGAGGATAGCTGGGGGCGCGGAGATCGTGAGCGCGACCGGGGCGGAGATAGGGGTGGGGGGGACCGCGAGCGAGGCGGCGATGATTGGGGCAGGGGAGGGAATCGGCAAGGCAGATGGGGCCCGCGTCGTGGCCGATACTGATTCGTACGTACATACATACAAGTTACCCGGCGTTCGTCCTTTGTGTAACAGTAAGGACATTCTTCTCTCTTGTCCAAGCAAGTCCATGCATGTTGGTCGGATGGCCTTCTTCCTCCACGGCGCCACTTGAATTCAATCATAACCACCATGCATATGTAAATGCAAACATTGATCAAAACCGAGGCCCCCAATCTCATTCTCGAAGTTTAATCGATGTCCCATGCATCATGAATCGTGTATGACAATAGCAATTGGGGAATTTCTGTGGGCGCATCGAATATAGTAGGATGTGATATATAAAAAAGAAAATCTTCAACAACGATACGTATGTACAAGGGCGTTACAACTACAAGGATGATACAGACAGTCAGACAGACGATGGATATGTGAACGTGAACGTGAAGCTTCTGTACGTAATAAGAGATGAGGAACAGGGGATATAGGCTGAGGCCAGCTGGGGGATGTGCGTCGGTCGAATAAAATAAATAAAGTATGACTGAGACTTGAGTGCTGGGGGGGTACGTGTACGTGTACAAAAAGACGCGCGCGGATAATTCGAGAAAGAGAGTGGCGTAGGGACCAAGTTGGGTGGGTCGGGGCGGGAAATGGTAGTCCATGACAAAGGGTACTAGTAGGCGCGAAAAAGAAATGGATAAAGATAAAAAGATAAAAAGATAAAAGCGGTAGAGGGAGAGGACAGAACGGGAGGGAGGAAGCATATTCCGGATTATTCGGAAAGTGAAACCAAGGCGAAGCGCCTCACACAACGACCAACTGGCCCTTGCCCGGGCCCACCACGATCGCAGGCACAGGCACAGGCGGCGACGTCCCCTGCGGCGTGACGGAGCCACTGCTCGAGCCCACGTCCTGGTCCTGGTCCTGGTCATGGTCATCCGGACTCTCACCGTGCGCTGTCGCTGTCGGTGTGGGGTACACTTGCGGTGTGGGTGTGACGGCGGGCGGCGGCTTCTTGGTGATATGCGGGAAGGTGTGTGCGCGGGCGTGCAGGCTGTGGTGGTGCGGGGTGTGGTCGTGGTTGTGGTTGTGGTTGTGGTTGTGACTCGTGTGGTGATGATGATTACCATGACTATGATTATGACCATGTGGCTGGTGCCTCAGATGGTGGTGGTTACGGTGGTGGTGGTGGTGGTGCGCTGCCGAGTCCTCATCCTCATCCGACGCCGACGCCGACGCGGAGGAGGGGTAGTACGTGTATGCATATGCCGCTGCGTGTCGCGGCGAGGCGGACTCTGCGCCCGTGAAAAAGCAGAACCTGGCGTTATCGTCAGTGTCATGCCCCACAAAAAAAAAACCAAAAAACCAAAGACCGAAAAAAAGCACAAAGGAAAAAAGAGAAAAGAAAGTAAAGAAAGGGGAAAGAGAAAAGAGAAAAGCCACCCACCGACTCAAAAACTGCCTATAATCCGTCCCAGGGCTCTGCCCTGCCCCTTCAACGCCATCCCCCTCCGGCCTGGACTCCAGCTCCCCCAGCCCAAGCCCAAGCACAGAGTCCAAACCCAGCTCCCAGCCCTCCGGCTCCAGCTCCAGCTCCGTAGGTGACGGCCCCGGGCCCGGCGAGCTGTCCCGCGAGCTGCTGAGCGACGGCGTGGACTGCACGCTGCTTTCTTCGCTCGAGTTCTCCTGGTCGTGGTCGTGGTCGGTGTCGGTGTCTCTGTGTGCGTGTGCGTGTGCGTGTGCAGAGGTGGAGGTGGCGAGGTCCAACAACCCCAGGCCAAGGCCGTCGTAGCGCCTTCCCGCGGGGGCGCGTGCGTGCCCCTGTCCCTGTCCCTGTCCATGGTATACCGGCACCTGTATCGGCGGCAACGGAGGCGGGAAAGCATACGCCCGCCCGGGGACAGGCGTATCCTCCACTTCCCCTCTCCCCTCCTCTCCCACCCCCTCCTCCTCCTCGGCAGCGAGCTCACGGCGCAGCTCGTCCTCCAACCCGAGCTCGACCTCGACCTCCTCCATCTCCTCCGCTTCTGCGTCCCCGGCTCCCGCTTCTCCGACCGCATCCACGTCCACGTCGCTCGAGCTCACACCCGCACCGAGCTGCACCTCCTCAAGCGGCGGCGGCGTGCCCGGCGGCGTGTGCCGCACACCCACACCCACGCTAACACCGGCGTACCCCCGTCGGTGGCGGCGCGTCGTAGGAGTAGTAGCCGTAGTCGTAGTCGTAGCAGCAGCAGCAGTAGTGGGGGTAGTCGTAGCAGCAGCAGCAGTACTGGTGGTAGCAGAAGCGGTGGAAGAAGGCCCAGCAGCACCGGCAGCCACAGACTCATCTCGCACGCGCGTCCTCCGCGCAAAGAACACACGGTGTGTATGCGCCTCGTCGACGTCGCGCGGGGAGCCGAGCGGGGCGGGGGCCGTGCGGATGGTGGGCCATGGGATTGAGCTCGAGCTCGTTGGGCTTGCGGTATAGGGGTGGGAGTGGGAGTGGGGGAAGGGGTGCTGTGCGTACGAGAAGGCGGGGGCCGTGGCGGCGGGGAAGGACTTGGGGCGCTGGGTCGGGTACGACTGTGTCCGTGTGTGAGGGGGTTTGGAGAAGTAGTCGGTAAAGGCGCCGGAGCGCGGGACCCAGGGGTCCTTGGAGGATGAGTTAAAGTCGTAGCGCGAGCCGAGGGAGGAGGTGGACAAGGGTTTGGTGGTGGAAGTGGAACTTGTGGAAGACCGGTGCTGGACGACGACCTTTTCGAGCTCGGAGCGCAGGTCGGCGAGGTCGCTCTCGGCTGCTGAGCTCTCTTCCTTGTCCTCCTCCTCCTCCTCGCCGTCGTCTTCCGCAGCAACCGCTTTGCTCGTGCGGCGTGGCTCCCGGCCCCTCCTCGCGCCCATCTCCCTCCCCTCCCTCTTCTCCTTCACCAAACTAAACTCCGCCAAATAATCGCGGCCCGCATTGTTATCCCACACCTCCGTGCCGTCCACCGCATACCGCACCGCGAGCCACATGCGCTTCCCCTCGATGCGCGCGAGGAGGTCGTGCAGGCGTATGCTGAACACAAACACGTCGTGCGCGGGAGACGGCGAGCGCAGGTAGCGCGCGGAGACCTCCGAGGTCGTCTGCCACGCGTCAAAGGTGAATCGCGCGACGACGGATTTGGCGTAGGCGCGGTTACGCACGCGGACGCGGCCGTGGATGGCCGTGCGGTCAGGGGAGAGCGCGAGCTCCTCGAGGAGGACGTCGGTGGCCAGGTCCGCCGGCGCACGCTGCGGCATGTTCGGGGTGTGCATGACGAGCGGGGTGGGGGTGCTGCCCGAGGCGAAGATGAAGGAGGGGAAATCGGTGTCGGTGCCCGAGGTGTCGTCAGTGGGTGATCCGTCGCGGGACACGGCGAGGGGCTTCTGCTCGGCTAGGAAGAGCTTGACGTGCTCGAGCTTGGCGGGGAAGTGGACGGCCTTGGTGTGGGTGGGGGTGGCGGGCTCGCTGCGGCTGTTGGGGAGCGCGGTGACGACGGAGAGGGACTTGGAGGACTTGAGCGAGGACTTGACGAGCTGGCCCGACTTTTTGCGGATGAGGCGGGGCTGGGACTGGGAGGAGGTGACGGCGGCGGGGGAGGGCGGTGGGGCGTGGGCGTGCGAGTCGGAAAAGTGGCGGGTTTTGAGGTGCTCGGTTGTGAGGCGCAGTGAGACGCCGGGGGTATAGACAAGCGAGGCGCGGGCGGGTGTGGCGCGCGGTGGCGGCGGGGCAGTGTGATCATGGGCACGGACGGCACGGACGCGTTTTGCGCGGGGGCGGGGCGGGGAACTGCTGGCGTCGGACGAGTCGGAGTGTGCGTCGGGGGGCGAGGACGGTGCGCTGCGGCTGACGGTGCGGCGGGGAATCAGTGGAAGGGGTGCGGTCATGGCGTATCGGGGAGTCGCAGCGACTGGCGGCGAGATTGTTGCGATCATGGGCTCGCACTAAGATTTAAAGGGCCTGTGCGCTCGTCCGCGGGGTCAAGTGCGGACTTATACAGCCAGCATACCTGATCTCCGTAATATATGACATCCCGCCTATGACTATCACACGTTTGTCTCACCTCAAAACAACATGTACAACGTTCATCCCCACCGTGAACTCGCCCGTCCTCCGTGCATACCCCCTCGCCAAGCATCCTGCTAAATTAGCCTTTCTTGCCATCCACTCTTGCACACTTGCTGGCTTCTTCGTCAATCCCTCTCGTCAGCAACGACGCATGCGATGACGCCGTTGCTGACCACTATTTCAAAATTCACCGTCATCAATGTCGTTGAAACTTGTGTGACCCCCAAGCACTTGCGCAGGGGATCCTCCGTGCCTAGCCACTGCAGTGCATCCCACCTCCTGTCACCCACCAGTCGCCTTGCACGTCACATGCCCGTCCAATCCGAGGCTGCAGTTCTGCAGTCTCCGTGCGCTCAGCCAATCCCGGGCCCATCAACCGATAAAACCACCACCCTGAGTCTCTGCATCTTATCACCGCGACCGGCGGCCCATCTACACCCTGGTGCTGTTGCCCTGGTACTGGAACAACATTATATATGATAGAGTTTGCATCAAGCGCTGACGTTGACGCATTGTCTACCTGAGCCCCGCCTAGGTCTAGCCCGGGCCCCGGGACTGGTGGGAACAAACGCAGGGGGGTTTCTTAGCTCCGTGCTTGTCAGCCAATAAACTGACTTCATCCTACACAGAATCCGTCTCCGACTTCTCAGGTGCTCTATGTAAGTCTTCCATTCTCGCCTCGCGCGTCGTGTCGCGTACCCGTCGGGCCTCGGAGTACGTGCTCGCTTGATCTCAGCAGCACTGTGCAGTGTGACGCTGCGACCCTCCGATTATCATTATGCGGAGGACAGGCTTGTCGGGCTGTGTATTATCTATTCTCTTCCCTTCCGACCGCCACCGCCATGTTCCCCGGGCCCGACTCGCATACCTATCTTGTATCTGTATTTTGCTTGTCTATCTAGATATCCTGTTTACCCCACTTACTAATCATATCAACCTATCTAGGCCGCTTTCAACTCCGGTATCCTTCTCTGTGCCCACTCAACTCCACGCGCCCGAACTTATCTCTCTGTCTCTTGTCTCTTCTCTATCCGGTCTGCCCGACTGATCAACCTACCGACTTATCGAGGGCTGCGCACGTTCGGGGGTATGCACATACTTATCCTCCAAGTTCGAACGCCACGCCGTGACGTATCTTTGTACCTTGCTTGTCTACTATCTCGTCTATCTCGTCTATTTTGTCTGCCTGCCCTCCTTATCGACCTATCAACCTATCCACACAGGCTGGGTATCAAGCTCTCATGCAAGTCCGTCAACTATCCTCCTCCTTCGAATCGGTGCTCCGAGTCACTCAACGCCACGCGCCCGATGCTCAAGGCTACCTACATACCTAGGCTGCTTATCACCGTATCACTTATCCAGGCCGGCTCAAGTCCTCAAGCGTTGAATCCAAGTTCTCCGTGCTTATAATAAGCACTCGTTGCGGATCGCCTTGGCTAGCGCTGTCGTCGCCCATCTCTTATCGTTGTAGGCTTATATCTTCTATCGTCTATCCTCTATCAAGTCTTCCATCCGAGTCTGTATGTATGTATATATATCTGCCCTTGGCTATCTACACCTCTACACCTGCTTCAGCTTGAGCGTACGTGCTGACGTGCTACCTGATAAAGCCCGCGATCCTCGTAGGAGGTAAGCACTGTAGCGAGGCGCAGCGCCACTCCCATCTCCATCTCCATCTTATCTACATCCTATTCGACCTCCATGGCTCCCGCCCGCCATTCGTTCCAGTGGCACATGCATAAACACATATGCATCGAAAAAGTTAATCTGAAGTACTAACTTTTGACTTGCACATTGCCAAGAAGCACAGCATGCTTCCCGGGAGCCGCATTCGATCTATCTATTTCTATTAATGCAACCTGGTGGCGTATATATATACACCGTACAGACAAGCATAGTGTGCAAGGTAGATGCCGAGTCCGCTCGGGCGGGCGGGCGTGAACTTGATTACTAGCACTTCTTCCCAAGTCTCAGGAGTAAGTGGAATCCCAGTCGTCGTCCGTGACCCGTCGTCCGATGCGGGCGCTACAAGTTATGTAGATGTACATACGAACTGCGCTCCGCCTGGGCGGGCGTGCGCGTGAACTTGATTGGCACAGGCTCTTCCCAAGGTTGAATCCGAGTCCGACCGTCGACGTCGTCCTAGCATGCTTCGCGGGCCCGAGCCGCATTCGATCGATCTACGTATCTAGTACTATTAATGCCACCTGGTGGCGTATATATATTACACCCGGGTACAGTATACATACTACAGAGTCCAGTAGTACAACTTGGAAAATATATATGTATGTGTAAGGTACATGCCGGCCTGCGCTCGGGTGGGCAGTGAACTTGATCTCCTTTATACAATTTGAATCCGAGTCCGTCGCTCTCGGCACCGTGACCAGGTGAGCTCGGAGCTCTCGGCTCCCGCAAAGTCCACACTGAGTCGTCATCCCCCTTAGCTCAGTGGTAGAGCGCATCACTAGTATGCGACTAAAGTTCGGCAATGTTGATGATGAGGTCAGTCGTTCAAGTCGGCTAGGGGGAATTTCAGTGTGGTCTGTATTTTTATTGAAGTATACGTAAGTACCTTGACATCTATACTGTATACATACGGCTGGTTCGAGGGGAGGGACTTGGGGGCTGTCCTGTGTAATAGGTTGGG
Organism: Asterophora lycoperdoides; assembly: GCA_018850815.1. Classification (NCBI taxonomy): domain Eukaryota; kingdom Fungi; phylum Basidiomycota; class Agaricomycetes; order Agaricales; family Lyophyllaceae; genus Asterophora; species Asterophora lycoperdoides. The sequence continues at coordinate 19,029 of JABCKJ010000085.1, forward strand.
CAGAAGTTATTTATTGCGTAGTGAGTGTTTCTAATTATGGGTGAGATGCCGCGAAAGGCTGGCAAAAAGAGAACTAATAAAGACTACAAGTGTATTCCCTCTAGCCGACTTGAACGACTGACCTCATCATAGTGACTTCTTCCAGTTTTATCATACTAGTGATGCGCTCTACCACTGAGCTAAGAGGGATATACTACTCCAAGGCGAGCTTCCTGACCTATGTACAGGTACCTGCAGTGAGATGCCGCGACGGCTGTAGGCATGCAATTCCCTCTACATAACCGACTTGAACAACATAGTTACAGTATGTTCACAGGCTAAAATACTCAGAGTGATGCGCTCTACCACTGAGCTAAGAGGGATATACTGCGTGAAGGCGAGCATCCTGACCCACATTCCGGAGGCATATTCGAAGTGGACAGTGCTAGTGCTGCGAAGAAGTTCATGATGTCCACGGTAACATCACATCATGGTTGTGTATGCGTAGGCTGCATCACTGAGTCTTTTGCATGGGCAAGGACCCAAGGAGGTGTAGTAGGAAGCAGTATTTGGCGGAACAGCTCAGACTTGCACATACGGCATGGTGGCGACTGCGGGGAAACATTAAACGACTGGTATTGGGGGCTGCCTACAAGCCAGCATACATACATACTACACGGCGGGTACTACTCTTTCACCTGGTCATCGACGAACGTCAGCGGTTTAAACGCCTAAAAAAAGCCGACAACACCAATCAGCACTGCGTGCGGAAACAAGCAAAAAAAAAAAACATGGCATGCTCACATGTCCGCCGCCTTCAAAGTGCTTGCTGTTCGCCTCGACCCAGTGTAAACGGAGCGAGTGCAAGAACGCCGACAACCCCTGGGCGCACAATCAGCACAAACGACACCCCACCCAACACGAACACGAAACGCATACCTCCATGATGCACAGAATGAACAGCGTCGCTCCGAACCAGAACAAGCCCATCGCGGCCAGCCCGATCCACCCGAACAGGGACGCCGGATGGAGGTACTCCTCCACGGTCATCGACCACAGTACCTCCGAGAGCTGCGCGTGCGCGAGCGAGAGCGCCCAGAGCCGCAGGTACGATGCCGTGTGCGAGATGCACCCAAGGCAGAATTCAATCGTGTGGATCACTTGATGGATCACGACCTCCCCGAAGTCGTGTTCCTCCTATAGCAAAGAAAAAGGAGAAAAACAGTGTGAATAGCGAGATTGCGGCATACGGAGGAAGAGATCCTGACATGTTCGTCGTCGGCATCTTCAGCAATCGCCCTGCCGTTGCCCTCTTCCTCCGCCTCAAGGATATCGTCGGGGTCGTCTCTCGCGCCGTTTCCGATGTTACTGTAGCCGTGATGCTTTTGCATCTCCTTCCAAGCGATGTACGGCTTCATGATGAGCAGCCAGGGCACACACACCGCGGCGGAAAGAAGCAGCACAGTCTGCACGAGGCCCTGGCCACGGTACAGCCGCAACTCGGGCTTGACCGTCCCGGGTTCCAAGAACATGGCAATGAGCATGTTGAGGAGCGACGGCGGCTCCCAGTCGGTTTGGCTCCAGTCGATCGACCACTTGTATATGATGCACAGCGCGAGGTACCCGAAGATGCTCTGGAAGAAAATCATCTGCGGGATGAAGTTTGCGTAGATGTCGACCGGGCGCTTGAACCGGATATGATTCGGGACTTGCAGACACAACGCAAACGTCATCTGCCCGGATGCCGTGTCAATAACATTGTCGCATCTCCAGTTCCAAGGAAGAAAGCTTACGTGTATGACACCAAGGACGATGGACATCTTCATCTTGTACGAGTTGGTGAACACCAGTGCGTTCTCGGAGCCATGCCACCCGGGGTCCAAGCCGAAGGGGTATACGTGCCCGTTGTTGACGCCCGCGACGATGGTCGAGTTCGTGTCCGGGAAGCTCCAGCCGGAGTGCCATAGGTGGAGCGAGCGCGAAAAGATGTCGTTGTACATGAGTCCGGTGTACATCGAGAAGATGCCCATCAGAAGGATGATGTACCGGCCGCTGTCATCACATGAAAAAAGAAATCAGGGGGATGAGGGCGGCGACGACTTACAAGAAGAACTGTCCGATGATCTATCACAAAAGGGATTTAGGGTTGTGCGAGGACACGAAACAACAAAGTGCAAGAACACGCACCTCGCCGAGGTCCAGTCTGGCTAGCTTTCTCTCAGCCGTGATCATGTATACCGCCGCACAAAAGATAATGAACCCATGGCCAATGTCGCCGAACATCACAGCGAACAGGAAGGGGAAAGTCGTCACCGCAAAAAGACCGGGGTTGACCTCTTGATAGCCTGCGGTTCCATAGCTGTCCATGATGGTCTGGAAGCCCACCGTGAATTTGTTGGTCCGCATGAAGGTAGGTGGCTTCTTGTTCGTGCGGAGTTCGTGAAGGATGGGCGGCACGCTGGTGCCAGATTCCTCCTGCGATTCGGGGTCAGGTAGAGATCACGAACTTGCAGAAGGGGACGCACAGTCGCATGCCTCAACGCAAGCTGGATGTTTGTGATATCGCGAGTAGGCACCCAGCCCTCTGCGATAAGGGTCTTTCTCCTCACATCGTAGTTGAACAAATTGAGCGTTTCGTAGATCAATTTCTCCTTCCTAACAACATCCTGCCAGCTGCGCAGGCTCTCTCCGAGCTTGAGAAGCTCCAGGCGGCGGTTGGCACGAGTGTTGTAGAGAATCGTCTGCAGATCTTCCAAGCGCAAGCTGACCTCGCGCAGCGAGTCGGAGCGCTTGTCAGCGTTGGCGTCGATCGGGTACAGAGTAGCTCCCATGGATTCGGCAACCTTGCGAATTTTGGCAAGAAGCGCATCGCCATGAGCGAAGATGATGAATACGTTCTTACGAGTCTCTTCCCCGGTAGCAGCGTCCACGAAGGGCTCCTCGATGTCCGTGTGGTTCATGTATAGATTACCACGAAGGACACGCCAGAGAACCCTCTCAAATGTGGGAACACGGCCGCGCTCGATGGTGCCTGCGACAAACCTATATGACAGGAGATACAAATTAGAAGGCAGCACGTCATGAATGGATAACAGCGTACTCGAGATCGAACTGGACGTTCGAAGAAGAGAACTGACTCTCGCGCTCGTCGTGCAGGAGAAGGGGTGCAGAGCTATCGTCGAAAGACGTCCTGATGCTGGTTTGCTGCCCTTGCGCCTATGTCAAAGTAAGAATCCCGCAGTCGCGGACAACGAGAGGGGAGGCTTCGCACCTTGTCGAAAAACACAGCAGTCTCGCGCAGAACATGTCTAGCCTCCACAAGCTCCTTCGTCCTCTCATTGAGCGTCTTGTAGCTCTCGTTCATCCTGAGGAGCCTCGATTCGTTCTCGGCCAGGGTGGCCTCAAGTTGGTCGATTGTGTGCGCAGCGCGAGGGCCCACTGTAATAAGCGGCGCCGAGTCGTACAGCGGACGAATGGGAACGACGTCCTTCTCCTTCTCAATCTGGGTCGAAAAAAAGCGGACGCGACGAGCCATCTCGTCGATGCGCCGAATCTCTCCGACGAACGAGCGTTGAAATGGATTAACGTTGGGGTTTAACTGCGTGCCATGCCCGTCAATCAACAGCCACACCAGCAAGAGAGAAAGGTAGCTACGTCTTTGAATTGGACATTGCCTAGTTCACCGAGTTCCGCGACTGTGTCGTGGGCTACTTCGGTGGGTACGAAAAGCTGCACCAAGCTCATCTGTTCCGAGCCTGTGAGATGTTAGCTCATTCTACGCATAATTCATCATGAATATGACACCCACGGAACAGACTGGGGTATTCGTCTGCCATCAGCGCCAGCCAATGATTTCAGGAAATATTGAGTGCGATGTTCAAGTTGGCACTGGCAGCGCAGGGAATTTGCTTCTTCGGATGATGTTGTGATGATTGTGGACGTTTATTTGCTCACCCACCTCCATCGCCTGAAACGATTTCCTACCGAACTCTACGATCATCTTCATACGGAATCGCCGGCTTTCACAACATACCGCGTTGTGTGTCGTGCATGGCTACACGCAAACCTATGTCACCTCTGCTCGACGCTTAAAAACAGACGCCAAAGCAGCGTCCTCGCTTCTGACGCCTTTGCGTCGACTCTATATCCAGGATGTCCGCCTACTAAACTTCGCCGCGCTCAAGAACATACCCAATATGCAACTTTGGGGGTGCCTTTCGCGTGTACCGATGGATTTTACTGTCATCTTACTCTCAGTGGGCGCTACGGTACTGTGCGCACCAACTTACCATACTCTATACAACTCTTTGCCAACTTTGTGGAGGGAGGGCTTACACGATTTCAAGGCTCTCCGTCACCTCGCGTCAACATTAGAATTGGCCGCTGACGCGTTCATGGATAAGAAGACAACTCGGTCAATAACCAGTTTCTCCCTACACTGCAGGCCGACATTTATGTAACAGTTGAACTTTGTCGCGCCAGTCAGAGTGGGATTGACTATCTATAGCTTGTTTTCTGTGGTTTTTATTGGGGTCAATAAAATTGGATTTATCTCCCCGGACGCGCCGCCCCAAATCAGCCGTCTATGTCTATTGAACATGTCTGTATGTATATATGCATGAAAACGAGGACTGCGCAAAGAACCAATGATGATGATGATACAGAAGCCAGCCAGCCTTGTTATAGCAGCGTAATTCGGCAATAGATATAAAATACAAAGATGCACGTCCAGGTATCTTTATTGGCAACGACAATTACTGCAGAGTGAGGATGGCGCCGATTGGCGAGAGTTCGCCGAGGGATGGGGAGTGATGGTGCTCCATGGTCGGTATAGGCGTTGGAGGACGCCAACGAAGCGACGGTATATTCGACGCACCTGGGTGTCGCTCTTCGTGGTAGTAGTATGGCGTCGTCGACTCATAATCCTGCACGGGGTGAGGTGGCGTAGTCGTTGATGGATATCGCTCCCTCGGTGGATAGCGTGCCGCCGGCCACTGCGCATGATCAGGTACAGGAGGAATAAAAGAGGTTGTTGGCCTTTGGCTGTAGTGACCGGAAGGGAAAGGATTCGGCGACGTGGAAGGCTGATCGGAGAGAGGCGGAACAAATGGAGTCTCCGGTGTCATTGACCGACGGGGATTGGCGTAGAAAGGATTGGATGCCATGGAGGCCGGTAATGGGGGTATGAAAGGCACCACTGGCGATGATGCAGAGTTGTCCTTAAGGAATGTTGTCAACGGTGGAGACTGATGCGATTGCCTACTGGGGGGCGGTGGCGGCGGTGTCGGTGCGTAGATACGGTGTGCGGAGGGGCGAGGCGTGACGATTGGAGGAGCTGGAAGCGATCCAACAGCAGGGACATGCCTGCAGTGGCAGCGGTTGTCGTCATCATCCGAGGATTCATCATCAGATTCCGGGAGGTAGGGGCTGGCGAGCACCCACTTCGAGAATCGGTCCTTTAGGCGGGCTGTGGACCGGTCTTTGTCACGAACCCTCCTTTCCGCCTTTTTATCTGTCCCACGAGACCGTGTCCAATCGCGTTCGGCTCTGTCTACGTCGGCATTAGGCTTTGCTTGCAGCTCCGCATGGTGAGATCGTGATCGTGTGCGCGGTTCCAGCCACCTGTCGTGCAGCTCAAGACTCAAATCCTGGCCGCTATCCAGACGGGGTGTACTCCAGGTGCTGGGATGTTGTCCAATGTGCCGTGCGGGAGGAGGTGAGGGAGATGAAAATGCTGACGGTCCGTCTCCGTAGTCAGCAAGCGCAGGAATTACGGGACCTTGCGCGCTCGCATAATCCCAGTTTGTGACCATCTGGATGGCGTGTTCTATACGCGCCCGCAGTTCTTGCCTCCTCGCGACGGCCGCCCAGTGGAAGGACATCGCAGCCGCGTCTACACTAAGCCATTTCTCGAGCTTTTCCGCTGTCCAGTGGCAGTTGTCAACGTTCACCCCATTTCTGGATCGAAATGAGGTCAGTATCTCATTCCGACAGAAGGACCACAAACCTCAACAATATACATATGTCTCCAGGATCGTGATTCGTGTACCTCACAAGCTTGAGGACGATCGACCAGACTGGAGGGACACTGACGGGGGTTAACATGCCGTTGGCGGAGGAGAAGACAGTGAACTGTTCAATGTTATGGGGTGTAATGGCGGCCCGATAAATGGGATCGAAGCTCGCCCCATTCGCGCTGAGAACAACAATGAGCAAGTGAAGCAAGATCATACATTCAACGGACACTTACTTGTGCGACATGGGCAGGGCAATGTCCGCATCGCTGTTCATCCAGTCTGCGCCAAGCTGGAAGCGCTGCGCCGTGAGTTTGATGCAGACCTTGAGTCTCTCCGTGGCGTTGGAGATACCCATGGCCTCACACTCGGCAACAAATGATCGGTGGATGTAATCTACGTCGCGGGTAGACGTCCGCCGCGGAAGTACGTTGTGTGGCGAGTTGGCCGGAGAGCTCGCCGCAAGGTAGTGCTGATCGCTGGCGAGCCGAGCGAGACGAGGGTGCAGAAGCATGCATGCGCCCCCGTGAACCACCAAACGCAGCGGATGGTTGTTGAACTGTGAGGGCAGAAGTTTGGCGAAAAAGTCAAGAACGGTGATGAGAAAATCCCGGGACATTTCTCTTTCGTTGCGTGACGCGATGGGAGTGTCTGAAGTCGACCGCGGATGGACATGTTGGAAATGTGAACGCATCGGGGCAAATTGTTGGTGCCAATTCCCAACTGCGACCGCAGCCATTATAACGAAACCGGTTTCGTAGAAGGCAGATGGAGTGCGCGATATTCAAACACAGCGAAGATTATATGTATAAGTCCGTCCAAGTAGAGAAAAAAAGGCCTCGAGGTTGCCACAAGTGGCACAGCCTTCCACGAGCCAATTCGTTCCTCCATGGGCAACAAGTTGATGACAGGTTTGAATGGTACTATTTGATATGACACGTTTATGATTATCCAAGGCAGTCAGGTAAGTAGTACTTGGTCAGATATAAGCTAGTAAGAGCGCCTCGCTCATCATCGACATCGTAGAGGAGGTACATATCAGTATACAAGAAGCGGCAGCCCGGGAAGGAGGCTTTACAGCCAGTGCGCAAGATACCCTCCCTTAGGCTGAGGTCCTAGAGGTTACATAAAGACATCGCTTTACTTGCGCAAAGTGGACCAATCAACCTCTTTCGGCGGACGCGAACCAACACCTGGCTTGAAATTGACCAGGTCAAGAAGATGTCGCATGGTAGGCCGTCCGTGAGGACAGTTCCACGGCTGGGCCATGGTGCCCATATGTCGCACCACCTAGAAAGAGACGAAGAGCCGCGGAAATTCAGCAAGATGCATCGAAGCGGGGACACACTGCAGCTCACCGTCGACATCTGCTGCCTGTTCAGCGGCATGCCCACCATGACGCTCTTCCTACACGCCCTCATCGCAAACATTGACCGCGCCTTCGAGCAGCGGACCATCTGCCCTGTTGGGCGATCTCTCATCAAATGAATGAGCTCTTCTAGATCTACTCGCCGTGTCAGTTTAGCTGAGTACATAACGAGAGAACGAAGCGGACCTTTCATATCAAACACAGTGCTCTTACTGACTGGTTGCGCTGTCAATCGCAGTCTTGAACCATGGTGAGACTGGTCGTCGTCAAGCTCCTCTACCTCGAAGCCGTTTTGTCGGAGGATGTCCATGTTCTCTATGGCAACCAATTCATCGGAGGCCGTAAGTTCCAACAGGCGCGGCCTTCACCGATACCGTCAGTATCATCCCAGGCTTTGAAGGTATCTGAACTCGCCTAAAAAGCTTCTGTGACTTAATGTTCGTCGTCTGCTGGAGAGTCTCAAAGTTGTACTTTTCATCCGCAGCATGCTGGTCCACAATGAACAAATCGTCCATGGTCGCCATATCAGCTTCTTGCCCAATCGTCTTTCGTCTACGCGTCACGATGAACCCGAGGTTGAACTGCCCGATAATCTCCATCTCCGAAAAGTCCTTCTTGTCTATGACCCGGGCGAGCGCATCAGCGGCGCGCTCGTCGTTCTCGGTATTGGAGACGCTGGCGTCAGAAGAGACCTTAGGCAAGGAAGTGGGCACGATATCGAAGGTTGAAGTGACGTCAGCGTGCAAGCGCCGCCAGGTATCGGAGATGCGGGACAAATTGAAACGCAGAGTCACATCTCTGGAAGCGTGGTCCGAGCTGCGGATAACCTCTGGATGAGAAACGACCTCCTCTTGTGGGAGCACTGACGAGGTATCTTCGAAAATCGGGGAGAGGTGCGATTCGTCCATGTCGTTGTCCGAGGTGAGGTCGATGGCACTGGATGAGGTCTGTCCAATTTCTTCGTCGACGTCGATAGGTGTACGTTGTGCGCGATTACTTTCCTGACTCGGAGTCTGCTCCGCCAGTGGGCGTCCCTTGGCTGACCTGAGCCCATTATCCTCTTCTTCATAGCTCTCACCATTGTGGACCATGGTTTCCCCTTGGTCCACGTCTTGCGTCTCCACTTGGTCTTCCTTGTGCTCCTCCCCCTCATCTTGCGTCTCCTCTTGGTCTTCCTCGTCCTCGTCCTCCTTCTCCATACTCTGGGTGGGTTGAACTTGGCTCCCGGTCCTTGCAAAGCCAAAAAGCCTGGTGCGCAGCTCATCTCGCGCTTCCTTTGCCTTCGCCTTCGCCGTCTTACTAGCACCGAGTTTACCATCACACGATGTCCCTAATGTCCCACTCGTCTTCGTCGAGCTTGCCCCTTTACCACCGGCTTTCCCGGAATACACTGACTGGCTCCACGCTGCCGTGCTTGTATCGAGCACCACTGCTGTGTCGCACTGGGTGGGGTGGGGCGCGACCGCGCTCGACGGGGCATCGTCGTCAAGGAGAGATTGGTCCTCCAGGGCTTCGGCATCAACATCCATTGCATGTTCACCTTGCCGAGATGAACCGGTATTCATCATTTGGGTCACGGTAGGCGATCGATCGCTCTGAAGTGACGCGGGCAGGAAACGAGGAGAAGATGACGCTGGTGAGGGCGAGGACGAAGAGCTGGCTCCGCTCATACGATCAAACTTCGTCCTATCGGCGCTGACTACTTTGGAGACGGTTGGAGAAGCGGGGGATGTTAGTCGTGTATCCAGAGGTCTATGTGGCGGTGGGGCGGGCGTTATAGGACGGCGTATGCCAGAATCCACCGGGGGCGGAATCGCCAACGATGAAGGAAGGCTGTCTTCTTCCTCGTTATCGGGCAGCTCAGAATGTGCTGGTGAGGGAAGAGGGTGTGTAGCACGTTTTTTGCTGGGCCCCGGCTGGTCTTCCTCGGAGTTTGCAGCCTCTTCGAGTTCGGAACGCGTCCTCTTGTTCGCCGAGGGTCGGCTGCTGGACGTAGGGAGGATGGTCTGTGTTAAGCGTTGACTCTGCGAGTGTCCAACATCGTAGGTGGAGCGTGATGGGGCGAACGCCTCTTCAAGGGCAACCTATGTAGATATCCGGACATTAAATCTGCGAGAGGTATTTTTCGCAGGGTTACTATACCTTGAGCTGGGTGATAAGGTTATCTTCGCTATGAATAAAAATTGTCCGCTTGTCGGGGCTGACGTTGACGTCGCACGAGTCTGTATTGCGGGATCAGTGCGGTTGAGGGTGCACTTGAAACTCGACATACCAGTAGGAAGAATGAAATCGGCGAGGATGAATGGCGCCTGGTTTGCGTTGAAGGATCGGTAGACTTCGTTGAAGGCTTTCTGAATCTGGGCGACTGTCTTTGGACATCCTTCTTTGAGAGGTTCTCACCGACGTACCTTGGGCAAATTGCAAGGTCGACCGTTGACGTAGAAAAACTGACGGTCCGTACCCGTCCGCCCACCCGCGACAGAGAACTTTGAGATTAGCCCTCTGACGGCGACATCGGCGGGACCCACGTGTACACTGGTATGGCTACACACGAGTTAGCACCAGAATCGTCGCAACGGGTTTACAACACCACCTTTGAATCCTCCGCAACGACGTTTTGTCCCTTTCCACTTCAAGCGTTAAGTCTAGGTCGACAATGCTCTCAAGGGCTTTGGGCCCCCATAGCGCAGAAACCGAAGCTCGGGTAGACGAAGCGCCTGACGTGCATAGTTGTACGGTCTTTTGGCTTACGTGCGGTCAGTTGACCTGTGAATCATGAGGAAGACAAGACATACCCTTTGTCAGGCTGATTGGAGACAGTGAGTCTGACGCCTGCCCCTCCCGTGCAGCAGGGACCCAGGGCGTACGCGTTTAAGAGAGCGAGAGCCTTTCCGAATTCACGCTTTGAGTTGCGTTCGAACTCCTTTCTTCGGACAGCGAGAGGCGAGAAGAGGTTCGTCAGCGTCACGGTTGTTCCACGCTGCAAGGAATAAGATCGTTGACATTCAAATGAACGTCGCGACACACCTGCCTGGCAACTTTTGTCCTATTTCCAATCATTCCACTGGGCTCCATCTCTAGCAATACACCCATAGGCGGTTCGGTGGCTGTAGTGACGGCGAGTGACTCTGAAAGCGCGCATAACGATGACAGTGCCTCTCCTCGAAACCCAAACGTCCGTACCGTCGCAAGGTCAGAAAATGACGATAGTTTTGAAGTGTGATGCTTCAACGCTGGAGGAAACTCCGATGAGCACCCAGGAGCGGTGTAAAGACCAACGAGTACTGACCAATGCTGTCGTGATCTTGCTCCGGAACACCGCTACCATTGTCGATTACTTCAATTGTTTTTAGCCCATGTTGTTTAAAACGGACCTCTAATTGACGCGTCAGATAGGTAATGACTCCAAGGTAGAATTGAACTGACCAATATTCGTTGCTCCAGCATCTAAACTGTTCTCAATAAGTTCCTTGACCGCCGTTTGAAGGTCAATCACCACCTGGCCTGACGTGATCCGATGAATAGAGGTCTTGTCAATGGGCTTTATTGCCCGTTTTTCCGCCATTGGCGCCCTTACTACTAAGTAGCACTAGAAAAGGAACAGGTTCAAGCAGGGTTCCCGGTTCAAGAGGGTTTCAGAATCATTGAAATTCTCAGCTCCCGTCACGAAATCACGCACAATGTGACGATGCGCGAATGAATTTGTAACTTCGTGCCACTGATGCCGTGCACTAACTGCGTTTACCGCGGCCAGCAGTTCTACTTATAACTAAAAACTACAGAATTCATTTACATTATTATTTGGAGAGAACACATTTCGTTCGCGGCTCCCTTGGTTTGAATCTCTCCTGAGTCCTGGTGACCGTGGCCGATTCAGACAGTCACATCATCACGCTGTGTGACGATGCGCGATTGAAATAACTCTGACCGTCCCCAGCTGCTCATCTCTCTTCTTCTTGGTCGCTCTACCCACAAAACTACAGGGAATGTATATAGAATATGGATCTACCAGTTTCCTCACAGACCAATTCGTCTGATTACTATGAAGAAGACGACTCTTCTTTTCTGGAGGCTCTGACGACAACTGTTCTTCCTGGGGATGTCCCTCAAGAGGACATTCAAGAGGACGTCGAGATGTCTAATTCGGATGAGAGTCAAGAGCTCGAACCTCCGCCGCCCACACAGCCTTCGTTGAAACGCACACGACTGGAGGCTTACGCAGAGCGAAGCAACCTCAAGAACTCGGCCCACGACGAGGACTATATCTACGGAGAAGCTCATTTCGGCAACTTTGGAGAGTATATGCATCGCAAGCGGGCGAAGCTCCAGATCCAGAACGCGGACGAGGGGGGTGTTGGGAGTGGGAGCAATATCTTCGCAAGTCTTGCCATCTATGTAAGGTCATTGTCTACCTCCCCGTATTACCTTGAACCCGTATTTTAGATTAATGGCTACACTCAGCCGTCGGTTCAAAACTTGAGAAAACTTATAGTGAAGCACGGCGGCGTATTTCAACCCTACCTCGATAAGAAATCTTTGGTGTGAGTCCCATGCGAATTCAGTTTGTGTCCTCTTCTCACCCGGACACGCTGTAGCACCCACATCGTTACATGCTCCCTCACCGCCGCCAAGATCCGCGAATTCAAGCACATGAAAGTCGTGCGCCCCGAATGGCTTGTTGACAGCGCGGAAAAGGGCGTCCTGCTCCCTTGGCGAGAATACATTTTCAGCCCCAGCGAGAGATCAGAAAGCACGCTCGGCTCAAAGATCAAACAGCCCAGCCTTCTCTACCCATCCACGCCGGCACAAGGAATGCAAGGATACAAGATGTGGGAGCCGACACCGCTGCCTGTTACACCCAAGAAGCAAACGACGAACTTCCTGCCCCCTGTCTACCAACGACCACAGAAGGATTCCAAGTCTTCCGTACAAGGTCAAGAAGTTCTGAAACCTGCGATGTCACCTCCGAAACCGGCTCCTGTCCAAGCTTCCAAGAGTACTGTGCAGCCTTCACGCGGCGTACCTCGTCCCGGATACGCCGCGCACACTTCGAACCCGCTCGCGACGCGCGTCATGGCGAACCCAGAGTGGCGCAAAGCACACACGAGCGTCGCGCCGGACTTTATCGAGGGGTACTACAAGAGCTCGCGGCTGCACCACTTGTCGACGTGGAAGGCGGAGCTGAAGAGCCTCGTGCAGGAGGCGCAGGAACGTGCGGAGGCGGTGGGGGCTGCGGAGCTCGTGGGACGGGTCGAATCTGAGGTATCAGTCGGGGAGGGCGCCGGGGTGAGTATGCGGGGTGCCGAGCTGGTGATGAAGTCGCCCGGAAAGATTAGGGGCGCTGGGAAGGGGAAAGGGAAGGAGAAAGCGGTCGATGATCGGGTGATCATGCATTGTGATTTTGACGCTTTTTTTGTGTCGGCGGGGCTGCTGAGCCGGCCGCAGCTGAAAGGCAAACCGGTGGTGGTGTGTCACTCGCAGGGTACACAGGGCGGGGCGTCGAGTACGAGTGAGATTGCGAGTGCTAGTTACGAGGCGAGGAACTTTGGGATAAAAAATGGGATGAGGTAAGGAGCCTAGCGTCTCTGCTTTGAAAATCGCCGACTCTTCTTAGTCTTCGACAAGCTCGAGAGCTCTGTCCAGCCGTCATCACTATTCCTTACGAGTTCGAGAGGCAAGAACTCACATTTTTCTTGCTTGTACTACGAAACCAACGTTACTTACAGATACAAGCAACTTTCGTTAAAGTTCTACACTATTCTCATGAACCACGCGGACGACTTGCAAGCTGTCTCAGTCGACGAGGCGCTAATTGACGTAACCAATTTGGTTACACAGCTCCGTTCCAGGGGATCCCAGGACCCAGAAGCTGTGGACCCCGCCAAGGATTTCGCCGAGATGATTCGTGCACAGGTGCGCAAGGCTACAGGATGTGAAGGTACGCCCGAATCTCCTTCTTTATATAAAGTACTTACACGCACTCAGTCAGCATTGGCATCTCGCACAACATTCTTCTGGCACGGCTGGCCTCTCGGCGCGCAAAGCCCGCAGGTTCGTACCATCTCGTTCCCGATGATGTGCAGGAGTTCCTGGCGCCCCTAAGCATCAGTGATCTTCACGGTTTCGGGTCGTCAACACGACAGAAAGCTCAAGAGAAACTGGGCTCTGTATTGTTGGGGGATTTCATGGATACGAGCAAGACTGTGCTTTGCGATGCACTGGGAAAGTCGACGGGGGAGACGCTGTACAATGCCCTGAGGGGGATTGATAACAAGAAGTTGGAGTCGGATAAGCCGAGAAAGTCGGTGTCCTGCGATATCAATGTGAGCACTTTTTGGAAATGGCGGTAGGTATGCTCTGACAATGTTAACAGTATGGCATTCGATTTGAAAACGGTGAACAGGCGGAGCTGTTCATCTATCAGATGGCGAAGGAGGTTGCAAAGCGACTAGATGACATTGGGATGGTGGGGAGATCTATTACTCTGAAGATCATGAAACGCGACCCCACTGCCCCCGTAGAACCTCCTAAGGTATGTGCCAGATTTCATCACGTTATGCCTCTTTGTGCTGAACTTGAGAGCCTCTCGTGCAGTTTCTTGGACACGGCGCATGCGACCTATACAATAAACAGATCTCGTTGATTGGCCCAGGTGGTCGCGCCACAAGCGACGAACGTGTCATCGGGGAACACGCCTACCGCATCTTGAGGTCTTTCAGCTTCGATCCCAAAGAGTTACGTGGAATTGGAATCCAGATCCAAAAGCTCGAGAAGCCCTCTTTAGGCGGTGGCGCCGGCGTACAGCAGGCCATGCTGCCGTTCCGACGCCTACCGAGCCCCAAGAAGGCTGTACCTCCTCCTCAGGCGGTACCTGAGGTATACCTGCACCCACCATCGGATGACATTCCAGAGCATTTGAAGCACGAGTCCCCGCCCAAAGTTGCCGCCAATGAACTTCCATCGTTCTCACAGGTGGACATGGAAGTTTTTAATGCCTTGCCGGCTGACGTCCGTAAGGAACTCGAGAACGAATACCAGCGTCGCTCGACGTCTCCCTTCGTCGCAGGGCCGGCTCCTCCAGGTCAGGTCCCTCCCGCAAGAGCGGCCCCCGTACGGAACGATATATTCCCCAAGAGGATGGGTGTCAAAGGCACGAATTACCAGCGGATCGTCCGCCAGCAGCGCCCCCAGTATCGACCCATGATCCCCGTCAAAAACAGCATGTTCGTGAAGAAGAAAAAGGCCCGCGCGGGCGCCTCTAAGCTGTCGGATGCGGCACTACGGAATCTAAACATCGACCCCGAGGTCTTTCGGGGGTTGCCCCCGGCCCTACAGCACGAACAGCTGGCGATGCTGCGGCTCATCAAGGACCGGGGAAAGATACCTTCTCCACCGTCTCAACGCAAGATCCTAAAGCCGCTGAAGAGGAAGCCCATCCCAGCGCACTTGATTTGGCGTGCACCCGCCCCGCAGGCACGCTGGGTGGCACCGCCGATTCTGCGGCAGCAGGGAAAACAGAAGAAGGAGAAGTTCTTCTTCACAGAGACGGGAGATATCCAGAGCGCGATTGAGGGTTGGGTAAACACCTATCGCCGGTGGGCGCCGAAGGAAAAGGATGTGGAATTCTTCACGAAGTATCTCGTGGCTGCGGTGGACGGGGAGAAGCATACGGATGTGGCCATGGAGAGGGCGGTGGCAATTTTGAAATGGTGGTTGGTGCTTCTGAGGCGCTACTGGGGAGGGTCGGAGTATGTCGATGATGAGGGGTATATGGACCTGACTCAGGTTGACCCTGTTGGAGAGGCCTGGTGGAAGACATTTCGAGAAGTTAAGGCAAAAATGGACGCTGTGGCTCGAAAGAGGTTTGGTGGACGCTTGTCGCTCAGATGATCTGCACTGTGGCGCTAGACTTGACACTCGATTCCTGGATAACATGCATTACAACACAAAAATATATGTAATTGCTAGCTATAGTGTTTATGAGGGAAGCCAATCTACAGTAAATTCCCCTGGCAAGTAACGGGCAGGTAAAAACCTAGCGCAACGGGAAGTAAACCAAAGTCCCACCGCTATCAATGTGGCCATCACGCAAAACATTCCTCTCGATCATCGTTCTCCGTTATTATTTCCTGCGCCAACATTGCCACCCTGAAACGACAAGCAGAAGAAGAAAGGGCTTGTTCCATTCCAGCTGTCATCTTTTCCAGTGCTTCTCGAACGGCTTCTTCAAAAGGCGCATCCCGTACCTTCGGAGAGTGAACCAAGAAGTCCACAATTGCGAGGGGGGATCCACCCGATACCAACTTCTCCACAAGTGAGGAAAATGTACCTGCGGCTGCCGAAATCTGTTCAGAGTTGGGGAGCCGCCAAGGGCTCACCCTCACCGTCAAGATTTCAAGTTTAGGCCAAGCCAGTCGGTGTACCGTTCCGTGCTGATGCCGTCGCACTGTCCAGTCCGTTAATTTTCGAAATAGGATATGAGTGCTGTCGTCCAGCAGGTTAAGGTAGAGATAATGGAGGGAAGTGCAAGGGATTAGAAACCTGGCAAGGTCGCCGGGCTCAATCTGGACGTGGCGCAACGAGACGTGGGTTAAGTTCGCGTGCACAAATGTCCCTCCATTGCGGAAGGCGAATGTCAGAAGCAAGGCGTTCAGAGCCTCGTTCCATATACAGAGGCGTTGAGGGTTCCAGTTGTGATTCGCCTTCACCGCATCTAGGAAGTTCTGGATGGAATCATGGGCACCAGAAGTGGGAGCAGTCTTGAAGACAATTTTTAGGCTGGAAGGAGCTAATGATCCTCTGGGGCCATTGTTGGAGGGAATCTGACTTCTGGGAGTCTCCTGAACATCCCACAGCATCGGGTGCCAGAACGTGGCGACCACAATCGGCGGGGACGGTGGATTGTGGCGAGGTCGCCACCCGACGCCTGAGCTGGTGCCAAAGAGCGGGACGACGAGGGACTTGTTGAAGACCCTGATATAGACGGCGCTACGCCGTGTTGCGGGCTGTAGGACGTTTGGAGGAACTTCGGCCGAGCGATGTGGGCGAGAGCGTAGAAGACGGGGATGGGAAATCATGATGAGTGGCGGTAACGTTGTGCCAGAAAGAAAACTACACTAGTTTCTCAGGGCCTGCCTTTATAGCAAGAACGGAGCTACCCGTACTGATAGCTGCCGAAGATATGGGTGGGTTGTCTTTCATATTCCGACGTCACAGCACAGGAGGCATGAGGCAAGGACAGGAGCCGTGCGCCGCGCCACACAGAAGCATCGAAGCACTGTCACGATAACAGGGCAAGCCTATCTGAGATTGATGCGGGCTGCGCATTATATTTCGTCAAAACTTCGTCGCGTCAATAGATTCCGAATCCGATTTCCAACGGCCATTGTGACAGATACAATGACGACAACTCACGGAAACAACGACCGGAGCGGTGCAGCGTTGCAGATTCACCCTATAATTAGCGAATCAGATATGTGTAAAAAATACAGAAATATTGTTACAGAATCATAGTGGTCCAAAAGTTACACTAGCCAATCATCTTTTAGTAGCTCTTGCGCACTCGGTCGCAATTTTGGATCTAACGTCAAGCATCTGCGCAAGAATGCAGCAGTACTCGGAATCTCCCTTTCATCCACAGCTTCAAGGGTCCGCAAAATGTCTTCGAGGGTAGTTGGCGCAAAATCGCTAATCGTGTGAAGAAGCGCGCCTACAGTGGTGAAATCATTAGTCGAGGTGAGTTTGGTTAGTAGGGTGCGCTCGCCTTTCTCATCAAAGTATTTCCCCCGATCCTCGCAATCTTTGAGAAATTCAGGCGGGAACGACCCTAGACACTCCACTATGTACTGCAAATGGAGTTCGTGCGAATAGTTTTCAGAGTCCTGATCGCAGAGCTGGCGTTCGGTGAGAAGCTCGAACAACTAGGATGTATTCAGTATCAAGTGGAGTGAGGTAGGTAGCCAACATACAAGGCAACCGACTGTCCAGATGTCGATGGACGTCGTCCAGGGATATCTGAGTGTGACTTCTGGAGCGCGGATGATAGATGGTTGACGAAGATGCTCTCTCTCAGGTTTGTTGACCGGAGTCGCTGTGTACGTATCGTCAGTGAGGGTGATTAAAAGGCGGGATGTGCTCACCTTCGCTGTAATCCATCAGACGTACCGAGATATCCTCAACGGATCCACAAAGGCTGAAATACGGTAGAGGTTGGGAGCGTGAAAAGACGATAGGTAAAGGTAACGATTTCAGGCTCAGGGGAGGGCCATAAATGGACGGGGCGTTCGCCTTGATGTATTCGTCTATTCGAGAAGTTGCGGGTTGAGGTATTGAAATGAGGATGTTCTCGGATTTCAGATCTCCACAGATGATCGTCAGTGTGTATGAGAATGGGCGCAGGGTCAGACCCACCTGTGTGAATATACCCACATTCGCGATGAAGGTAGTCCACAGCAAGAAGCACCTGTTTCATTATGCGCTTCGCAGTGGGCAAGGTGAACTTGTTCTGTCCGGGCGCTCGAAGGTTTGCCAGGCTTGAGCTTAAGGCTTCAGTCACGAAGCAGATGTGGCCGCCAGCCGCGCTCGTGGCAGTGAAACAGTGTCGGAGAGTCAAACAGTGATTGAATCCGGGGTGCTTTGGGTTGGCAGACTCAATCTTTCGGAATACATCATATTCTGGTGAATGGTGAGCGACGATTTGTGCAGTGGCTTGTGACGTCAAGATCTTCATGGCGACGAAAGTTTTCGTCTCCGCCGACTTATCACTATATCGATGCACGATTTGTTTAGTGTCAACGGAAAGATTATGAAAAACTCACAGCGCGAGCCACACAGAGGAGGTAGCAGCCCAACCCAGCTGTACTCAATGATAAAAACAGTGAGAGTGGAAGCTCACACATGCGCACCTTGCGAACGAAGTCATACTGTTTCAGCGAACGCCCAACTGCGGCAGCAGTGAAGTATCCGAAGCCCTCTTCGAAAGTCGAGAGCAGAGGTTCCTCCGGGGGTTTGTCAGTTCCTCCCATCGCGGTTGCCAACACCTTGGGGTCGACTGCTTTAACATCCCGTTCAAAGGCCGATAGTTCTTCAAGTTCTTGCGTGCTTTTCGACATTCTCTGCGAGGAAAGTGGTCGTCGAAAGAGTCTGGAGATTGAGAGAGCAGAGCGTGAAATAAGTAGTCCAGGAAAAAGGCGCATCATTTGATGTTCTGGGTGACGTCGAACTTATCTATTCCAGCTGTGGTGCCTCTAGATCTGCCTGAGTCAGGCGTAAGTAAGAAACAAGGGTGCGCGCGTCATCTAATACAAGGGGAGTGACGAAGTGGTGGGGTATACGCGTTAGTCTCTCCTAGACAGACACAATCAGCAGTCATAACCTCCTTCTGTACGCGTGGGAGACGTGACGAAGCGGTGGTGATCGCTGGCAGTGGATGTGGCATCAAGTTTCGAATTCCTGGTAGCCAGCAGTTCGAATTTTCTGGATCGTCATCACCCTGATAGTGGACGAGATCCAAAGGAGCCTCACTGATCGGGACACAGAAAACTTAGAATGAGTCGCAAGGGAGCGTGGTGTTCAGGAATATCTTTCGTAGGTTCAACTATTCAATGATCGACGTTCGACTTTTAACTACTATTCAAGGCATACAGAGTTCAAATTAAAAGTAGCATAGGCTAGACTCAAGTCTCCATCATCTCTCATCCCAACACCAGCTGTTACTCAATCACAGCAAAAGCTAGCATCAAGTCGAGAACTGGACTATGACATTGATCAAGAGCCGCAATGAACCTTCGTATCAAATGATCAGCAAAACGAAATCAAGGGGTCCACTTCAACGCTTACAACGCTACTTCTTCCCAGAATGTTTTTCGTACCAGGAATTGGCTAAGGCGTAGAGATCATCCTTGGTTTTGCCAATGTACGCATGCCAGGTCTTCGTCTCCTTGTTCGTGCGAGGATTAACCGTCTTGATGGGCTTCCCGTCCTTATCCTTCACTTCGACGTTAAGGTGGAAAGGCTCGGAGGCAGCGGAACCGCCTGAATGGCCAGCACCTCTGTGTGGTGGAGAACGTGTGTCAGCGATATATAGAGGCGATAGAACCTAGGTACTAACGTGACTCTAGCGGTCTCGGCACCCGCACTATCGACGCCCTCGGTATTCTTTGCCCAGGCCGTCAACCCTTCCTTCTCGAGGTATTCTTTGACGATCTTGCCCTTCTTGCTGCTGTAGAGTTTGCCAGCGACGGTAGCGTGGCTGATAAAACGCTTTGGGATGTGGCTCATGATTGAATGTGGAGTGAGTTGAGGGGATTGAGAGGATTCTGTCAAATATTCCCAGATGTTGTCCCCTTTATACTTGCAGACCAGCGCCACACATATGATGTAACTATGGAGCGCGTATGTTCTTCGACCTTGTGTCTTGACATCATGAAGGTGATGATTGAAACGTCTACTATAGACACGATTATTAACGGAGATGAAGCAAATCCGTAGCCAAGTCTAACTGAATCGGTACGCGCGCACGTTTCCCGCCTTCGTCCCATGCCTCTTGTGCTGTGGCGTATCGAAGGCAACCCCCATATCTTCGGCGGCTGGGGATCTCAAAGATTAGGGTCTGTTTCCTTTGCAGGATCCTCACGAGAGCGGAGAGGCGTTTCGCGGAAGACGGAGTGTGCTAACTCTGTGATGTTGGAGCAAAGCTTGCTACTCGGAGCGTACGAACACGATCGAAAGGGACTGAGACGCGCGCCACACAGAAACATCTAAGAGCTGAAACAAGGCAAGACTGACGCCGCCGAGCGTGGGTGTTATTTCGTCACAACTGTACGGTCGCGGTGGCTTCATTCGGTAGATTCCACTTTTCATAGACAAATACAATAACGACGATTCAAGGAAACGACAACTGTGGCGTTGAAGGCTCAAGATGATGCAAATAAACAGCCATAATTGGCAACTCAGATATACAACTTGAGGTCCGCACCAAGTTGGTGAAAAGTTTTGTGAGTTGCAAATTTCCTGGTTGATCTCGATCACTTTGATCCGGTTGCTTGTCTCCCACAATGTCCTCTGAGTCCCAGGCCGCCCCAGAGACATTTCTCGAGGCTAATCGGGCCCATTTTGACGGCATTGCACACCAGTATGACGATCGGCCCCAGGCCATTAAGCGAGCCCGCAGGTGCGACGATAATCATCACCATAGCGCTCAAGCTCGAGATTGACTTGCAAGTCACGAAGAACGGCCCTGAAGATGAGGGAGGCTTATGACTTCGATGAAGATTATACCACTGTTATGGAATATGCATGTGGCACAGGTGCGTCATGCTTTTCTCGTTCAAGGGAGCAGTGTTCATGTCCGTGTTAGGTTTGGTCTCCAGGGAGCTCTCACCGTATGCCAAACGGATCGTTGGCGTCGACATCAGCCAGGGGATGGTCGATCAGTTCAACCTACGGGTCAGTAATCAGGGGATTCCAGCCGAAGAAATGCAGGCATTTTGTGTTGAGCTCAAGGGGAATCCAGGGGAACTAGGAGATGAACGGTTTGATGTGGTCGTAGTGAGTCACGTAACCTCTTGCGCAAGCGTTCATTTTGGCGCTGACAAGTGCTTTGTGGACAGTGTTCTGCAGCATATCACCACTTCACTGACATCGACGGTGTGACTCGCATTCTCGCTCATTTCCTTAAGCCTGGCGGGGCGCTTCTCGTTGTGGATATTGAACAACGGCACGGAGACGACACACGTGGACATGGACACGAATACGGACACGGACGCGGACATGGACACGGACATGGAGGACATAGTCATACTCATTGGCATGGTGCTGATGCCAGGGACGATCATGCACATGCTCACGAGCATCGACACAGCGATGGGCACGGACACGTACGCGACAGTCACGAAGATCAACCGATAATTCCCAAGGAATATCACCACATTGTTCCCCATCATGGGGGCCTGAGTGAGATGGCCATTCGGAAGGCATTTCAGGGTGCACGACTCGAATCCTTTAGCTTCAAGGGCGTCGAGGATATCATTTTTGCGAGGAACAACGCCAAGTTGTTCCTCGCGAAAGGCATCAAGCCTGCGGTATAAAGTGGAACTCTCTTCTGCATAAAGCAGTGAACTCGATGTATGCTCTCCTACAAGCTGATCAAACCATTTAGTATACGTGATTGGTCAAGTTTAGGTGTTCATATGTTTTGAACTTTGCAAGCTTCACCCGCCACGCCGCCACAGTCGTTGTTTCCCTGAGTTGTCGTCATTCTATTTGCCAAGATGGCCTTTAAGTGGAATCTATCAAATCAAGCCATCGTGACGAAGTTCTGATGAAATAGCACCACAATAAATCTTACCCTGTTTCACCAGTGCATTGCTTCCATGTGGCGCATACGCCTCCTGCCTTCGCGTCATGCCCCTTGTGCTGTAACGTCGTAGCATTAACATGAACGGCCAACCCCATATCTTCGGCAGCCGAGGAGTGTGGACAACATTACCACTCAGCGTTATTTCAAAGAACATCTGTGCTCGATACATACATGTGCATATCGCTGGCGCAGCGGCGCTGGTCTGCGAGTATAATGGGGACAATATCTGTTAGTAATCGTGTCTATCGACGTTTTAATCATCACCTTTATGATGTCAAGAGACAAGGTCGAAGACTCGAAGACCATAGCTACATCATACATGTGGCGCTGGTCTGGCTGGGAAATTCGGACATTTTCCCAGCCAAACAGAATCGTCTCAATCCTCTCAACTCATCACACATCCAGTCATGAGCCCCAGCTCAAGGCGTTTTATCATCCACGCTACCGTCGCTAGCAGACTTTACTCCAGCAAGAGAGGCAAGATTGTCAAAGACTACCTCGAGAAGAAAGCGTTGGTGGACTGGGCAATGAATACCGAAGGCGTCGATAGTGCGGGTGCCGCGACCGCTAGGGTCACGTTAGTTATGGACGGATTTTATTTATTCTTCTCTGACACACGTTCTCCACAGAGGTGCTGGTCATTCAGGCGGCACCTATGCTTCCGAGCCCTTCCACCTTGACGTCCAAGTCGGGGATAAGAACGGGGATATTATCAAGACGATAAACCCTCACACGAATAAGGAGGCGAAGATTTGGCATGTATACATTGGCAGCAACAAGGATAACCTGTATGCTTTAGCCAGTGCCTGGCATGAGTCACTGGCAGAAGCACTGTCATGGGAAGAAGTAGTATTGTAAGTGCTGAAGCCCCTTAGTTTTATTCTGCTGATCGGTTGGTATGACGGGCTATTCATCATATACCCCGTCATACCAACCAATCAGCCCTCTGATTATCTTTCCCACTGTAGACCAGCCTGTTCTACTTGGCGTTTCCCGTGATTGAGTAACAGCTGTCAGTTTTCTTGAGTTTCGTCGGAGAATTGGTCTAGTTTCGAGTTTACTTGTGTACTGTCTTCCATAGTTGTTACATAAAGTCGGACACTGTACTGAGCATTGATCGGATTAGTATTGACATTCCTGAACGTGCTCATTCAGCAATTGACTTGAGGTGTAAAGATGATATCAAGACAAAAAATATCGTATCGAATGCCTAGTATGAACTGACATCCAGTACGCGTAGTTCTTCGGAATTTATACATCCTTGGTGACACTACTCCCCGCCGCACCACCTCTCGGCAAAACAAACCTCTGGGTCTTTTTATCGTCGCCTTTCCACCAGGGCGGCCGAGGTCCTTCCCCCAAAGTCAGCGTCACCCCGACACTCGTAAGCATCTGGGAAGGGTCTGCCAGCGTCATGAGCCCCTCTTTCAACTTATAGATCAACGCGACGTTTCCATCGACCGCGACAGTGAGCGGTGCAGACCTCGGATCAGGGTTGAACGTGACTGCACCCCCCGCATTGTCCCAAAACACCGCCATGAACGTATCGTTCCGGTCGTCGACGATGGCGGAGACATGCGAATCGCATTGGACAGTGCGCAGCTTGAGGTTGCGGGCCTTCCTTGCGAAGGCATCGGCGGTGGTCCCCGGAAACACGGAATACGACAAGGACGAGGCGTCCGCGCCTTGGTGAGTGATCCATGCTGCGAAGAGGTCGGCGCGTGCAGGGGGCTCCTCCGATGTTCCAATCTTCGACCACTCGCCAGTCTTGATGCCCACATCAATGGAGAGCGCAGCGCCCGAGCCGGCGAACTTGTATCCAACGCCACCATGCCACAGTGAGCGCGCGGCAGTGTACTTCGCCGCGGTGCTCTCCTGTCCGTCGACGACCACAGGCCCGTTGTGGCGGCGTTGGTCGAGTACAGAAATCGCCGGCGCGCCGGGGGCCGTCCCGGATAGGGCGGACACCATGACGTGCTGGACGTCGTCGTCGAGATAGAACCACGCCTTCTGCCACTTCAACTTTTTGGTAACCGGGTTCGTATACCGCATTGCCGCGATCCCAATGTGTCCGTCAGAGGCGCCACCAACGAAGGCTTCGAGGCCAAGGAGCTTAGTGTTCTCGCAGGTCAGGGGCGTGGCGCCGTAGTCGGTGGTAATTCCTGGGATGAGATTCCAATCCCAGGCGGCAGCAATGTCTTCGTATTCGTCGCCACGGATGTGTGTGTATGAGACTCCGTCGGCGAGGTGGAATCCCAAGGGCTATGAATAGGCGTCAGATGTGTCCAAAGGATGGTCGGCTCAACTCACGTTTTGAGAGTTAGTACACTCTGTGTGTCGTGAACGCGTGGACCACATCTTTAGTGTGGTCACGTAGTTTTGGCCACGGTGAACCTGAGCAAGATGAGAGGAGCCCGGTACCTGTGGAATCGAAACGCACCATGTAATCATTGGTGTAGAACATGCGATTCCCAACTAGGCCTCCTGCATTGACATTGGAAGGAGCTGACAAGCTACTTGCAAAGTGCTTCAACTCCCTGGAGTCCCAGAGCTTGCCAAGTTCCCCGACAACGGAGAGATCAGTTTTGATGTTGCTGGTAGCTCTGAATTCACCACATCAGCGAAACATGGAAGTACTCGCAACATAAGTACTCACTGCATATCAGCGACCGGGAAGGTAATAAAGCGACCAAGTGCAGACTTCACGGAAAGTCAGGTTTCCAACTTTTGAACCAAGGAATGCACAGCTTACAAAATCCCAATGCAAGACGCTAGTAATGGTATTCCGGAAAATCATCCAGCTGTTCCCCTCAAAGAGTATTCCAAAGGCAGCCTGAGATTGAGCATCGGCGGCAAACTCGGTTCCAGCAGCTTCAATCTCGGATCCAAGGATGGCGTTCGAGCTGAAGCGGACGTTGAAACGGCATCTTTCTGATGGCCTGATAACGCGACGCACTAGTCTTTTCCTGAGATGCAAATTAGTACCACGGTTTGCTTCAAGAGGGTATAGACGTACCATAGTTCCCGTTATACAGCATGCCGTCGTGTTGCCCTGTAAATGAAGTCATTAGCATGGATACCTTCCCCTTTCAGACAACTTGCCGAAAGCTCCATCAGCGCGGATACCGTCAGCTTTGATCCCATTCATAATGATGAGCTCCTCGTGCGATCGGCGGTAGGCGTCAGCTAGCAAGTCAGCATTATCGGTGATGAGTGCCTGGTCCATGCCAATTCGCGCAACGTCGACGGTGTTGGCTCCCGTTAGGCTGCTGACGTTGTAATTGTACGATCGTGTTGCCATGCGGTTCGTGGCATTGAGCTGCGACACTGTGAGGGTGTCGCCAAGGAGGAGGGCAGCCGAGGTGACCAATTTTGGGATGAGAATAACATTGGAGAACCAGTTCGTATTCCTATGGGAAGGTCAACGTTAAACGACTGTCAGTATGTCAAGACCCACCAGAGAAGATTTTCGGGGTTATCGCATGTACAGCTTGAGCCGGGTTTTCCACCAGAGTCCAGGCAGGCAATGTCGATGAAGTCGCGGCCGAACCAGTAGTCCATCGCAAGAGACACGGCGGATCGTAGGACCTCGTCCCCGGCGTACCCTTCTGCGTCTTGGAGCCCGCCATACCAAGCGGAAGCCATGATTACTGACGCAAAAAATGGGCTCATGATCTTCAAAGAGACAAAAACACTCACCGATGCGGCGCCAGTGTTCCTGTGCAGGCCAATTCGCGCGACGGGCGGCGCAACCTGTGGTGTAATCGACCTCGGCGTCAGGCCATCTGCCGCTCTCGTCAAGAGTGTTCAGCCTTTTGGTTGTTCAGATTTAAATGATTTCAGCCGACGGCGCGAAAACTTACCAAGCTGCGATATCAACAGTGCTACCTTTGACACCGTTGATTATGGCCTTGATGCGCCGGTCGCGAATGGTACAAAGAACGTCGCTTCTGGATTTTACCATCCTCCGAGGATATTTAATGACGCGAGCTGGAGTCTGTGGCGGCACTAGTTCCGACGTCGGCACAGCTGCTCCTGGTTGGAAAACACGGTGTCCACTAGCGCCGAGAGGTAACCTGCGAAGGTGTCTGGAAGAACGCTGGCCGTGTGACAGGGGCGTGATCGCACACAAGAAAAGAAATAAAAGAGTGTGAGTGTAGCAAAAGAATGTGACGACAGAACCTTTCATGGCGGTCTCTAGTAACTGGAACCTGGCGAGGGGGACTTAAAACTCCTCAATAATTCACATGCAGTTTACTTATAGGAGCCAGGGAGGCTGGCATAGTGCGGCTGACTTGGATGCTTGTTGGACAGGATGGTACATAGTAGGAAGAACGGTGGCATGTGTAATTTCTGATCTCCCTATCAATTTTACTTGATCTTATCTCTGTCCTCCGAGTCCCTTCTTTTTCCACCCATCCTTTGAGCATCGTAAACATCGTGTAACTCGCAGTGAAGCACATTTCCCCTCACGTGCTGCTCTAGTCTGCTCTAGTATCCTCGAAGTTGAAGATATTTGTAGACATTGCAACCCCTGGAACGTCGATGTTCGGGATATCTCCTCTCAGGCTGTTTTTGAACAGATCCTGGACAAGAAATTCAATCTTCTTTACTTCCCGCCCATACGCGTCTTCCACCTGACACTAGCCAAGGGTCCTTCGGCTTTAAATAGGACTGCGTTCACGAGATACCTGTGATACATCAGAGGTGTTCATCATACCCACCTGCTTCTGACTATCGGTTGCTCTGCTCTAGTTGATCACTAAGACCTGCTCCGAGTACGTGGTGATGCACAGGTCAAAGTTTATGCAGTTCGAACACGCCTTGGAGGCTCTTGGAGGGTGCAACAACGAAATGGTGTTAAGAGGGTAGGCGCTGTCGGCTATGTGATCCTAATAAGAGAAGTTCCGCGTCTGCCTTTGGGAGACTACTGCCATCGGCGGGGTTTCTTCCCCATGATTGATACTTACAATCACTCATGACAGGCCTATGCTTGCTTCCATAATAGATATCGCCATCTTTGAAACTTCTGCTTCCCAGCGCTGTATAGCTAGAACACCGAAGCCGCTTCGATCAATACTAGCGCAGGGCTTCATTGCAATGCGAACGCCTTGAACGACGGCCGGAGCGCGTTCTCTGCGTCTCGCTCCAAATCACAATGCTCGAAGCTTGAAAAGCTATTATGTGCTATATTCCGAGAATCCTAAAAAAAAAAGCGGGATCTACCGTAAGCAAGCCAGCGCTAGCGTACAGCCCATGCACCAGGAGGAGGTCATCAAGACCACCTGCCCAATTCCAGCTACGGATCGAGCAAGTGAGCTGCACGGAATAAAAAGCAAGCCAAAAATCTTGAAACATATGCCGGCGACGTTAAATACTGCGTGATCGTGGAGTCGATGTTGGTTGTTGGTAGCCGCTGCGGGGCTACCGCGCAGGCTGCAGCTGCGAGGAGGAAAATGGATGTAATGAGATGGAGAAGAAACCGGAAAAGAAGCATGCATGTATTGTACAAGTGGGCGTGTGTGCGGTGTGCGGTGTAGTGTAAATGAACGTTATCGGCAACGTGCGTCAAGGACGCCGTCGACAGATGCAGGTTAGTATTGAGGTGTTGGGGTTAGCGGTGAGCTGATGGTGAGTGTTGATAAGGTTGTCGGTGTGTAAGGGTCCAGTTCATGGGTGGTCGTTTAGAGGGATTCAGTAATGGCGACGGAGAAATCGCTGAAGTACGCGTTCTGGGTTTTCGGCGAAGCAAAGTCGGGTGAGGATCCTAAGGATAAATTTGTGTTAAGTGGGTGGAGACACAAGTATGTGGTGAAAAACGCCACCTCCGAAAAAGGTTTGCATCTGGATGCCACGCATCCTGCCGGCGGAGCTGTCTCGTAGGATGAGGCCGCTGACGCTGATGACGCTCTTGCCATTGACGAAGAGCTCAAGCTCGCCGTTAGCCTTTCCGACGTCGTTAAGGCGAACACGCTCGGCCACAGTGGTCCATTGGCCGGCGGCGAATTGGAATGCGCCACGGCCGACAGATGCACCGTAGGTCGGATTGCAGTCTGACCGGGGTGCGACGTCGCACTGCTTCTTGTTGGCGGCGAAGCGCGGGTCGGTGTAGGGCGGGAGGTAGGTGTAGAATTCACCCGCGCCCTGAGCGCGCCACATCAGACGCGCGGAGAAGCAGGCGGTGGAGCGGCGGCCTCCCGAGCAGCTGACGGCCTCGTCGTTGCTATTGCCTCCGTCTCAAAGCAATCGATCAAATGAGTGATCAATAGATTCCGCAACTGATGGAGTACTCACAAATGCCTGGAAGCTTTCCACCTTTGTTGAATGCAAAGCCGGCGTCGAAGTAGACAGAGTATCCGAAGGTGGCTTCCTTGGCGGTGCTGAGGTCGACAGAGCTAGGGCCAGGGGCGTAGAAGGAGAGGCCTCCCTGGGGCTGGTGGGTGAACGTATACGAGCCCTGAGGGTAGTGTGCCTTCATGGCCTTCTTGCCATCGGGGGCGGACACGTAGTCATGCGAGAGGGATGAAAGCACCTTGGTGGGACGCAGAGTGCTGTCAGACAGGGGAAGCGGGTTCTCCGCGAGAGGCGAGGTGGACCACGATTTTGAGAAGCCGGGGACGGGGAACAGCGAGGACAACTTGATGTTCACTGAAGTAGGAGGCGGCTTCGTCACAGTAGGCTCAGACTCAGGTTCTGAGGGTGCGGACCTCGTGGGCTTCGCAGAGGTGGTGGACGGCTCCTTGGTCGAAGTAGGCTCATCCTCCACGGATGTGGGTGCACTCTTGACGGTGGAGGTGGGCTCAGCCTTGACAGATGTGGGTGGGCTCTCGACGGTGGAGGTGGGCTCAGCCTTGACAGACGTGGGTGCGCTCTCGACGGTGGAGGTGGGATCAGCCGTGATAGACGTGGGTGCGCTCTTGACAGTGGTGGAGGCCTCCTCATGATCACCAGTGACAATGAGTGGGCCGTTACCACCGGCATTCACATCCGTGGGGATTGCATTCTCTGAGGACACAGAAATCGCTGGGTGGTGGCGGCAGGCACCCCGACGACCGTGTCGCATAGGGAGAGCATTAACGAACAGGACAAGGGCCAGGAGGATTAGGATGGACTTGTGTGCTGCGAACATCGTGAAATAAGAGAACGGGATAGATTAAAGAATGTCGTTGAGCAGTCTAGGAAGCAAGGACTCGGACAACGAGAAACGACCGACTGGAAGGAAGGGGAAGGGTGGAATGAACCAGTTTTGGTTGGGTATATATATACAAGATAAAAGGGGACAACAAATAATGAACCTCGGAAATTTTCGATCGCAAAGTCGGGCTTGGCATTGATGGCAGACACAATCTAAGATTCAATCATTGTTCAATGTTCACAAACATCCATATACCAGAGCAACGTCAACGCACATAGCATTCAAGACTCGCATGGGCCCTCGGTTTGAGTCAAGAACCACCATGAGCCATGCATCGAAGCAAGTGTTTCTCCCAACGCAATGATTCGAGTCCAGGAGGTTGTTAAGTTCAACTTGAAGCCAGGTGCCACAAATACATACAGTAGCCACCTGTCATATGGATCAGCAACGGAAGGAAATGAATTGTGATGGGCATATGATGGGCGCCGCGATGATACGCCATACAGTATGGGAGTTGTGTTGACCTGAATATTCCTGGCACAGTTTTGGGGGAACGTTTGAGTTTGACCATAATGCCGTGAAGCCGAAAGCCAATTATTTAAACCATGCAAAAAAAAAGTTCTACAGACGTCCCCAGAGTCTCATGCAGTGACCTCTGCAGCTTCTGGCTGCGGTGCATGATATCTCGCATTTTCAAACATGTCATGAATGTTTAGATAACTTCGAAATTCAAATTTGTCACGGAAAATTGAGAGACCTCCTCCATACCTGAGCGCTAGTCTCCTTACAGACCTTATAAAAGATGATAGTCGATCTTTTTATATAAGCCTGAGCGCGCGCTGAGCACAGGGTACGCAGAATTTACGTCTTCCCGTCCGCAACTTTCAGCCGCAACACTCGGCACCGATTGTCTGAACTTGAAGTTTGGACACCCTCGAGGCGCACAGCTCGCTCCGGACCGTGCAGGGTCGGAGAGTGCAAAGCCAAGGAGGAGCCAAGGAGGGGGAGGTCTGCTTGTCAAACAACGAAGTAATGCTAAATGACAATTTACACGGATAATACAAAACAGCATATGTCGTCGCGGCTTGGAAGTTTTTGAGCTGGCGAATAGCAATATATTTGAATGAGTTATTTGTGGGTTCCAAACCTGGAGGAGCAACATTACTGACGCCCCATGGACAGCGACGCAGTGATTAGTATACAGGAGTGACAAGTCGGTTGCCCCTTGCAGCCTAAGCTGTTGCGAAATTATAAAGAGACATGGACACAAAAAAACGCATCGCGACTATCGCAAGGCGCCACAGCACGGCGCAGACGGATGTATCCCATGTGAAAAAATTCCCGTTAAGCTTCCGCATTTTTGGGCGAAACTCTCCGAGCATTGGATGTGTGCTGGCTTCTCGGCTCTCCGGTCGCAGAAGTAGAATACCTTCGGGGCGGAAGGGGTCGATTTGCACCCCGAAATACAAAGGAAGAAGCACAGTAGAGTTGATCCTGCGTGCACAATAAAATAATGTATTGGGCAAGTATTGGGGGCGATTGGCTGCTCTGACGTCATTTTCATCCATCGCAATCGAGGCCGGACATTGGAGCCTTGGAGGAGCGATGTGATGTGGGTGAGAAGAAAGATCAAGCAGTCGGGAAAAGGGCTTTCAGTCGAGCTATAGGGGTAATTACGGCTTGCCTTCAACACCTCTTCCAAATCCTGCAAAATGTCAGAAACCGACATCAACTCTTACACTGTCTGGCAAAGACTCAAGAGTCCACTATGGCACCTCTTCCCGCTCCCCTCAGCGCCTTCCACGAAGCGTCCGTTACCTTCCACCACCGCTGCGTATCCGGATCCTCCGCAACCTTCTTCATATCCCCTCATATCACTCCCGGTATACTTGAACAGTGGTGGATGGAGTAATCGATGACGTGCGCGCGTTCCCAGGTACGCCAGGCAACGCTGCGGCATGGATCGCTTTGTACTATTCAGCAACGGAGGACTTGAGTTGGGGCTGAGAGGTACGTCAGTATGGCTCACCAACATCATGAGAGAGATGACAACGACGGATTTTGATGATTTGACAGACGCGCTTCGATATTTGCGCTTGTGGGTCCAGTGTGAGGCTGGCTCGGTTTTGGATGTGTTGTTGGTTTCGCAAGAGAGGCTCAAGCTTCCGCCAGCGCCTCTTCAGGATTCAAACGCTGCGGCCGTCGGTAAAGCCCGTTGAGGGTCCCATGGCCACGATAAAGAAGCACGACGACGACGACGTTACCCGCTACGAAAGACTTGCCATATCCACCAGACTGATTGTACCGCTAAAGATCCGCAGCCGCAGCAACGACTTCTAGCATCCAGGAAAATAGCCAGGCCAGATTGTGGGCGCTGGGAGTTGCTATGGGCGGGCTATGATTCCAGAAAGCAGGACAGAAAGCAGGATAAGATGGGTGCACAGGACACACACAGCATTGCAGGAGACATCAGATTCAGCGCCAGTGTTTGAAGTATTATTGTAAGGGTGGAAGGGATGAGACTCAGGGTCACTCTGCAAGAGTTTTCAAACTCCGCATCAGGCCTCACCTTGAAACGAAGGAGGACGCAACCACAACCATATCTCTCGCCATCCCACTCTCAACTCTATAACCCACCCATAACGATGACTGAAGGCAGCAACTACGACTATCTCTTCAAGGTATAGCTTCCCTTTCTCCCCCTATCTTTCAGGGCGGCGTCATTAATATGATGATAATTCCAGGTTGTTCTCATTGGAGACTCCGGTGTCGGAAAATCGTGCGTTTTCTTCTGCTAAGAGACACTGAAGCGATATCTCAGTTGAATTCTTTCTAGAAACTGTAAGTCGCCGCCAAATGGCTGTAGGTGCAGTCTCTGACGCAACTGTAGTGCTCTCGCGTTTCACACGTAACGAATTCAACCTCGAGTCTAAGTCGACCATTGGCGTCGAGTTTGCCACAAGATCTATCAATGTCGATTCGAAGACCGTAAAAGCGCAAATTTGGGACACGGGTGGGTTACTTTCTTCCTAGAGCTGGGTCGGGCTGTTCATACGCCCCAATTACACCCTACGCCCATGTGCGCCTTTTCCGTGCTGATGCTGTTTTTGCCGTCCTTCAGCGGGGCAGGAGCGTTACCGTGCTATCACATCTGCGTTAGTGAAGCTCTTGAGCATCCAATACAATATCTCCATGTCGTTAACAACATGCTATCTTTAGTTACTACCGGGGCGCTGTCGGTGCACTGCTCGTATACGATATCGCCAAGCACGCCACCTACGTGAACGTAACACGGTGGTTGAAGGAGCTGCGGGACCATGCTGACTCGAACATCGTCATCATGCTTGTGGGCAACAAGAGCGACTTGAAGCATCTGCGGGCCGTGCCGACCGACGAGGCAAAGGCATTCTCGAGTACGTTTCGTCTTGTCCGTTTAATGTTGCAAAGGCGGCCCTGATGCGTCCGGCGTTTGGCAGCTGAGAACGGGCTTTCGTTCATTGAAACTTCGGCGCTGGACGCCTCGAATGTCGAATCCGCCTTCCAGACCATCCTCACTGGTGCGTTTCTTTCAGACTCTCATTTCGTGGCGTCGGTCTTATGATAAAGCACAGATATTTACCGCATCGTGTCCAGCAAATCGCTGGAATCGTCGACCACGAACATCGAGCCTCCCAAGGACAGCGTCAGCGTGGGGCCCACCGTAGACTCCAACGCCAAACAGGGCGGCAACTGCTGCTAAGCCCTCTTAGTTAGGCCTGCTGATTTGGAGGGCGACATTTTGGGTCGTTCCCAAGTTGCGTCGCATCTGTGGGACATGTGATGTGTGTAGATACACATCACGGTTTTCCTTCAGCGCTTCGAGTTCCTTCCGCATTTTACATACTGTAATATCCTTGTTTACACTTCGTTTCGGAATCCATGCACAGTTGGCTGTATATATACCACTTCTTTGTCAAATTGCGATCTTAAGCAACGAACCAGCAACGACGCTTACTGCCAGCTTCAGCAACACACCAGCGCAGTGCGCATATCAATCACGTGATACACATAAATTTAAAGGAATCTTTCAACTCGCACGAGTCAGTGCCAGGGAACTCGACAGTTGCCGCACAAGCGTTCGTTTAGATAACATTCCAAAGCAGGGTGCTACAGTGCTCTACTGAAGGACCATTACTTTCCGAGAGCGTGTTGCAGGCTTTCATACACGTCGGCCTCAATTCGTGCCTCCGCCTTGTCGGCCTCCGAGCCGCTTCCAGATGCGACCTTGAGGGCTTCCTGAAGGTTGGCGCGAATAGTCTACAGAAGGAGTAAGTCATTTGCTCCGGGTGGATGGGAATAATGGGCGTACCTCCGGTGAGAAGTTCTCCAGGGGTGCGGCCTCTACAACGTTAATGGTCAGTGTGTTGTTTGGGTGGACGGTGGCGAATCCGCTGGAAGCTAGATAAAACACGACATATAAGATATGAGCACCGCAGGTATGGCTGTTGGTTACGCACTGAACCACTTCTTGGATGCACCGGCGGTTTCGATGACTTCAAGGACACCCGGGCGCAGAGCCTCGATGGAAGGAACATGGTTGGCGAGAATACCCATGTCTCCACCTTCCGCAGCAATGTTCACTTGGACAACATCTGTGGAAGTGAAGATTGACTGCAACGTAAGGCATTACAACAGAGTACTTTTGAGTCGCCTAAAACGCACGCACCTGGTGAGGCAGGACTAGTGACAGTTTTAGCTTGTCGTTGACTTCGGCGTAGCCACGCTTTTGGAGAGAAAACGACGACACCCGGCGGGCAGCAGATGAGATGAGTCGCAGGGAGGACATTTTCGTGGAGGAGGACAACCTCAACTCCGTGTCTTTACGGATTTCGGCCTACCTTACCATTTGGGGTTATCCTCCCGGCAAGTTCCGGGCTGATAAGTTTTGTCGGACACGACGGTCCGATTGACGTTGTTTCGACCATTCTCCTCGTGTTTTGAAGATGCTTGGGGCTGTGCTTGGAGTGGGCGATAGGGTAGGATAGTACATGTGTCTCTCCGTCTTTCTTGAGCAATTGGCGAGCAGATCGACTCATCATGGTGAGCATGCAGAATTTGAATTGTGGTGTTACTAATCAACTAACAAACGAATTCTCCAGGATACCCTTCACCCGGAGTTTTCGCCAACGAAACCTGTGGTTCATATTGATAACTTTTTCAAAAATGAGCTGCTGGCCGCCGCCTCCACTCTGGCTATCTTCGAGCCCAAAGCGCTCCCAACACCCGAAGTCGCACTTGGGCGGCTTGGACTTTTGGATCTTCCCAACGAAATCCTGCTATACATATTCGAGCAGCTCGAAGACGAGCTCTACGCCCTAGCTCAGCTTTCCCGCCGCATGCATCATCTCGCTCTTCCCATCTATCTGGCGCGCAACGGCATGTCTCCCTTCACTGGCTCCCTCGTTCTCTTCGACGAGCGCTCCGCCTCTGTCCTGCAGGCTCTCACTATCGCCCTCTTCCAGCCTACCCTAAAATGCGTGTCCTGTACGTTCAATTTCTACTGGCCGGACCGCACTGTCCTTCGCCACATTCGCGGACTCGTACGCCTCGTGCGCCGCCTCGGAGTGCTGCACGAGGCGCATCTCGACTTTACGAATATCCAAAGATTTGGCCACCGGGATTTCAAGCCTCTACCTGAGCACTACGGGGGTGCTATTGGAAAGGGCGATTTAGAGAAAATGGTGGTGCCGGTGGACTGGCCAGTCGAGGTCAGGATGCTGCTGGAGGCGATTGTGGAAAAGGGGTGCCAGGTCCTGACGGTGTGTCTGGCGGGGTGGACGGCACTGTCGACGCCTGGCGAGCTCAAGGCGGCTCTGAGGCGTCCTTCTAGGTCCTCTTCCGATGGTTCTTTCTTGGATTCCTTTTGGATGCTTTTTGGACAAGACCGGGGGGCGACACTGCCACGTGATACAGAGCATGGCGGTGAGCTTGAGACCTTTAATCTGCACTCCGCGATGCTTCTCACGGCGGAATTATGTCCTTGGACTGTGCAAACACTGAACAGCGCCAGCATATCGACGCTCTCTTTGCGTAATATCTATATCCATGCGAAGCCATGGACTGTTATCCTGGCATGCATTACGGTCCCATTCCTCTCTCGCCTCTCTGTTGACCTGTGCTCCATCCCGTATCACGACCTGGCTGCTTTCCTCCTTCGGCACCCGCGCGTCCTGTCTCTTTACCTTGGCAGGAGCCTTCCCGCTCCCTGTAGGTCCCCATTGGGTCACTCTGACGACCTTCCTTACGCCAACAACATAACCCACCTCTCCGCTGCGCCCATATACCTCAATCACCTTCTTGCATCTCCTGGCGCCTTCCCGGCGCTCCAGGAAGTCACCATCATCGCCCGTGTGCACAACGGACGGCACTTTGACTTCGCCCAGATGAGCAGCATTTTACAGCCCATCGCCCGGCGGGTCCTCGAGGCACCGTTAACGGGCTACGGCGCCCCACACATCGCGTTAACCTTGGAACTCTCCTGTGAGTCGAGCACCGACGATTGGATGCTCCTCGACGCCCCACCCGAGCCGCGGACGGACACGCCCATGCTCATGCGCCATGTAATGAAGGTTGAGTTGAGGATTGCGCAGTACAGGCTCGCGGAGGAGGTCGTGGCTCGTCTGCCGCGGTGGTTGGGGCAATTTCCTAGCCTCAAGGAGGTATTAATCAAGTCGCCGTCGGTAGAGGGTCCGACGGAGGTGGACCAGAGGGGAAGATTAATCAGAGCCGTGTTCAGAAGGTGTCCGAACTTGAAGAGACTGGGGATCAATGAGGTTGTGAGGGATATTGAGGGGTGGGGTTTGTTGGGATGAGAAAGGGCGTTTGGCATGGCTATCGCGTTCGCTGTCCTGTCGCATTCTTTTCGTTGCACATCTACGGCGTCATGATCGCCTTTTGGTTTCCTGAGATTGCGCGTCTTTTTCGACAGACGGCGGTGTTCCTTGCTGCTGATATGGATGTGTATTTTGCTGCACCTGGGCCCATCAGCTAATCACTCCGTTGACTCCGTTGTACCACAGACTAAGCTCGCTTTTACCTGTAAGTAAGAGTATTCTTAAATGGAATCACGGCTACCATTGACAAGCCTGCGTTCATCGAACTTTTTTCAATCCCCAACTTGATAAAAATATCAAGTCCAGAAAAAGAGACGCACAGCCACCGCCAGGTATACTGGCTCACTGGCTCAGGTGTTATGCTTATCCCAGGTGCCAAGAAGTTCATTCAATCATTCAAAGTGCTGCGGCGCGTAAATTCAGCAGCTCTCTTTCCTCGCTTCCCCCTCTCATTTTACCCGCGACTGCAGCCGCCCATTCCTCCGTAACGAACCCGTCATGCCCTCCCTCGATGTCGATTTCGCGATGAACACCCCCCAGATGATCTATGCAAGGGATTTTAAGACTCGAGTAACGCCGACCGATACCCAGAAATCTACCCTTATTGTGGCTGCGTGCTATGTTGTGGCCATTGGGATACTATGGTGCGTGGGTTGATCGCGAGATGCCACAAGGGAGCTGAGCGGGGTACAGGCATGTCCCATACCTCAAGTTGATCAGTGAGCAAATTTTTTTGAACGGTTCTACGCGCTGATTGAGGCTTGCATCACCAGTATACCCCTTCAAGTGAACTTTGCTATGTTTCCGAGCCGTTTTCACACCTCTGACGTCGTATAGGCTACTGACGGTGGGATTTCATGAAGTGCGGAATCATCCGCGTATTATTTCTCGATGCTTGCTGAACCGTCTGCAGATGAGCCACGCTTTTGTGGGCCTCTTGACGTGCGCACGGATACATTCAATTGAACTCGACCGTACGTGAACCCATGCCGTCCCTCGCCCAACACTCATCGCGTGAACAGCGGACGAAGGAGGCTCGACCCGCATGTCGGGCGGTATTCAGTGGCTTACGCTCCCGGCGGGCTACCTCGGCTCCTCCTTCATTGGCGCGTGCCTAATCGCGTGTGGCTTCGATACCAATGCTAGCAAAGTGGCATCGCTCGTCCTTGCTGTCTTTTTCCTCTTCACCCTGTGGTGGGCGCGCCGGAATCTACTGTACGTCTGTGCTGTTGGCTATTTCTTGTTTTCTTTCGAATTGACGCTTATCCTAGAACATGGGTGCTAATTTTTGGGATGTCGGGCCTTATCGTCTTGTTCTGGTTCGTGGCTGATGGTCAGGCTCTTCGATACTTTGTGAGTTCAACCAGCCCGTCTCCACATGACCCCTGCCTCACGCAACGCAGGTCCTGTTCATCGGGGTCATGTCTTGCCTGTACTGTCTCTGGGATGTCATTGGTTCGTTTTTGAACTTTGTCGCCGCCACCAAGTCCGCACCTGACCTGCCTTCCATGTCAGATGACACAATAGCTCGAAGGGTCAACACTTCAGATGCAACCGCGTTTGCGAAAATTTGCGGGTGCTTCCCTTCCTATGGTACGTACGTTATACCGTCTCTTGCAGCCCACTGATGCCCCTTGCCTCGACAAGTATGGGGCGTGATTTGGCTCATCCAGGCGTTCATTTTCTTTGCCCTCGGCGTCCTGGTCGGGCTCGTGGCATTCAAGGTACTGACACGCGACTCTACATTCATGCTGTCCAACTCATCACTTCACACAGCGATCCGCGGAACAGCAAAAGGAGGCCTCCGCGCACTTCCTGCCCGTCCCCGGTCTGCATCTCAAATCCGGCGCTCTCTCCATGTCTCCATGCGCACTGCTGGTAACCCTTGCGACGTTCGTCGTGGGCGAGCTAGTCGCCTTCGCCTAATTATCGCGCCTGACGTTCATGAATTGTAATGCTTTTGCAACGCTTTCCTGCCTTTGATGGACATTTATTTTATGAATACTTTTACAATGTAGTAGTGTGACACCTCCCCGAATCCCTCGCTTGTATATTCTTATCCGATAACGAAGCCCTCGCAACTGCGGTCCCAATGACAGGGCGTGATGCCGACGCGTTCTTGCATCAAATCAACAAACGCACCTTGGTTCGATATGGTTTCCTTAATTTCAACCACTGACCTCCGTAAGAGAAAGCTTCCGGGCTCTGTTGAACTACCTCTCAGTGCGACGCCGATAATAAAAGCCGCCTCTTGAAGAATGCGTTGAACCCCCACGAACTAGAAGACAGTGCTTTTCTTAATTCATCTTTTGATGCGCGTTGTACGGCTCTTTACCATACTTCGTCTCATGAACGAGAGACCATTGAGAAGCCCAATGAGTGATAAGTGAAGGTGAGTTTCTCAGTCAAAGCGCCATTTGACGATACAATCACTTCCAAAGTTGAAGTTGAAGGGGGAGATTCAGGCGACTCGGAACTCTGCTGACGACTCGATGTTCACGAGCTCCGCTACAAGACTATTCGAGAAAACTGGCGCGCCGCGATCTCTATATGTATGTATACAATGGTGACGTTATGGAATTGAACACCCATGAAACGGTTGTAGTGTCATCACTCCTCCGGTAGGGCCGTCGGAAAACCACCTCTACTATTAAGCCACGCTAATTTGGCACTGAGTCGCCCCCTGTATAGAATTAAGAAATTCTCCCGCCATCGTAAACGAAAAGGACCGCCTCAACCACTACGGGATGTGCGCCCAGAGTCTTGTGCATACTAGCGCCGCCATCTTGGAGGGGGGAGAAAGAAGGGGGAAGACACTTCCCTTTGGCTCACGTCGGCTAGAGTAGTACCATATTGTCTAAAGAATAAAGCAACGGAGGAGAAGAGACATCAGGATCAGAGGACGAGATGACGGGGGGTAATACGAGGTAAGAAGCAATTGAAGGCTGCGTAGGCTAAAGTACATACTTGCAACTTCACATGATTATCATTACCAATACATACGCGGAATATTCGCTCTTTTTAAAACGGCAGTCGCCTCAGCGCCACGAATTGACTATAAATGTCACCGTACTTATGCGGGCCCTCCGTCGAGACGCCGAATCGGTCTTGCTCATGCACTGTGACTGTCCCAGTGTCTTTCAAATTGCTCACCACACCAAGCTGAAATCCGGTGGAGTCGAAAGCGAGGCTTGAGTTAGAGAGATACTTACTCCAAGTGTTTTTGGCAGTGGTGGGATTCCA
The DNA here is from genome assembly GCA_018850815.1 of Asterophora lycoperdoides. Lineage (NCBI taxonomy): Eukaryota > Fungi > Basidiomycota > Agaricomycetes > Agaricales > Lyophyllaceae > Asterophora > Asterophora lycoperdoides. The sequence continues at coordinate 58,000 of JABCKJ010000085.1, forward strand.
TTGATATAGATATAGTCACATTTGCCGCACAGGGCTGGACGCGCCGGATTACCCGCGATGATTCACTGTAAGTATCCGAGGACTTCAGCCTCACAACCGCATTGCAATGCCTTAGGGACTCAAGTATCGCTGCTCACCGCGGGGTTCTGAAGACTAATGAGTAAGGTTCAACGATCCTGAGAAAATGAAGAGTCGGTTGTGGCCAAACGACCCTGAGCATTGCCATCAACGTAGTAGGAGTCACCTCTCCAGGCTCCTCTTTCCCATACCATCATCATGGCTGGCAAGCCAGACATCGAGGGTCAGGCATACGACTCCTACGATGCTGGCGACGGCGAACGCGAAACTCTCTTGCCTACCACTGACAGGTCAGGTGCGGATGTTCCGTCGTCACCCAAGACCTCGTCACGGACCTCTGCGTACACCCAGAGACGGTTCGGGTTTTTGCAGCTTTTTTTAGCCTTTCTCGCAGGAACCCTCGCATGCGGTGCTACACAATTCATTATCTGCGGTCCTAGCTGCTTCTCTGGTGGTAAAGCCAACCATGACCCCCGTCCAAAGTCGGACAGCAGTGCCACGATCGACGTCCTTGCGCCGCCTTATGTGGGCTCTACCGAAATACACAAGTTTCCTCCTGCCACTCCGACCAACGGCAACCCAACTCTCTTTCCCAGCGACGTAGGGTACCCCGGCGGTACACCAACAGGCGCCGAGCCCGGCGTCATTCTCACCGCGCCATCGTACCCTCTCCACACAGGGGCTGCCCAGCTCGTCGTACCCGCTACTCTGGGACACAAGAAGGGAAATGGACACAAGGACTTCGATTTGTTCAGGAAGTGGGGAAATCTGTCCCCGTGGTACAGTGTGGGGAAAGGGGCATTCGGGTTGGATTCCACGCCAGAGGTCCCTGAAACATGTCGGGTGACCGGTCTGCATTTCCTGCATAGACATGGAGCACGTTATCCTACTGCGTGGGGTGAGTGGTTTGTGTTGGCTTGCGCCTGGGTTTGAGACACTCATGAAGATTTGTAGCTGCCTATGGAGGACCTGCGAAACTCGCTGGTAGGCTGAATAAAGCGGCGGCGGAGTGGAATGCGACCGGAGATCTTGAGTTCCTGAATGACTGGTATGTCTTCCATCCTCACGGGACTGCGATTCTTACTTGCGTCCAAGGACATACAAACTTGGAGAAGAGCGTAGGTCGACTCCTTCCTTGAAATTGGATCACATTTAACCTGGATTTTCTGCAGTACTCACACCCTTCGGACGCCAACAGCTATGTGTGTATCGACGTGCTAGTACGCGTCAAGTCGACTCATTGTCACTTCAGATGACCTCGGAATCTCCCTGCGCTTGAAGTATGGTTTCCTCCTCAAAGTGCGACCTTCTCTTTTCGTGTATACTTCGTACAAGTCTAACGACCATTCAAGAACTTCACGGAAACGGACACCATTCCCGTGTTCCGCACTGAATCTCAGTATGTGCTACCAATAATGTCTGCCTCTCCGCCCGAGCCCCTAGACTAACGTGGTATCTTTCCAGGGATCGTATGCTCCAATCAGCGTTGAACTTCGCGATCGGCTTCTTCGGATATCCCTTAGATGGTAAATACCAACAAAGCATCGTTATTGAGGCCGATGGGGTGCGGCATTTCCTGTATCCACGAGTGTGGACTTCCATCTGAATGTTTTTCGTTGCCAGTTCAACAACACCCTCGCGCCCTATGATACGTGCGTCACATCGATCACACCAACTTCGAAATATATTCCTTAACCATAAACCATTTCAGGTGCCCCAACGCCCGCGTTCGGAGCAAGTCCGACCGCGGAATCTACTACGTCGAGCGATGGGCCGCAATATACCTCAAGAAAGCCCTAGCGCGCTTGCAGGCTCAGTTGAAAGGCTACAACCTCACCATTGAAGACACGTATATCATGCAACAGATGTGTGCCTATGAGGCGCGTCGCGATCTTTCACTCTCCGAGTTCCTGTTGGCTCACTCGATCTTTTGCATTCTAGACTGTGGCCATTGGATATTCGAAGTTCTGCGAACTCTTCACCGAGGAAGAATGGGAAGGGTTCAATTACGCGTATGTGATCATCATTGTGCATATGTTTTCACACTTACGCCATTGCCGCAGACTCGATATCAGTTTCTGGTTGGATTGCCCATCTAGTCCGTAACTCCAAATAACTGACATTTTTGATCAAGGTATGGCTCGGCTTTCGGTTCTCCGGTTGCCCGCGTACAAGGCATCGGCTGGATCAAGGAGCTCCTGGCACGTCTAACGCACACTCCTATCACGGAGCATGACTCCTCCACCAACTCAACGCTCAACGACAACCCCACCACGTTCCCACTAGGCCAGAGCCTATACGTCGACGCGACACACGAGGTTGTTATTTTGAACAGTACGTGGAGTGGTGTCTATCTTCTTAACCAGTCATGCTTACAGGCGTTGGACTACAGTTATCACTGCGCTCAATCTGACAAACTTTGCCGTTGACGGGCCCCTTCCGTGGACCCATATCCCCAAGAACCGCGCCTTCGAGGTTTCGAAGCTCACGCCCTTCGCTACCAATGTCCAATTCCAACGTATGATCCATTCCGTATGCTTTTTTCGACCCAGTCGCTTACTCTCCTTTTTTTATTCATCCAGTCCTTGAATGCACCTCCGTCCCTGGGCAACAGATTCGCATCATCATAAACGACGGTGTCACTCCTCTCACCGGGATCAAGGGCTGCCCCAAGCAGCGCGACGGCTTGTGCCCCGTCGACGCGTTTGTTGCTGCGCAGAAGGAGCTTCTCAAAGAGACCGACTGGACGTATGACTGCCACGGCGATTGGACTGTCCCTGAGGGCCCGGCGTGGAACACGACGAACGGGTCACCACCCAAGCATTGATTGTATGCATGTCGCGGTCAAGGTGCTAGGGGTCGTTCCTGCTAATTTTAAGATATTTCTATTTGCACGATACCTATACACGATACCTTTTCTGTGCACATAAATCCGCTAATCCAAGCTGCTTTCAAAAAGTTGAAATAATGTACAGTTATGCTATGTTATATATATGCTCTGATCAGCTGATGGTGGGAATCGTTACTGACTTTTCCCCTTCTATGTATATTTGAACATTCAGAACAGCGCGGCCGACTACTAACTAGTACTCAAAGGATCAGCAATTCACTTCGTCCTGAAGGACTCTTTCCGCAGCGCCTGAATCTCTCTATATATCTGGCTCATGATCATGAATATCGGCTTTTCTTCCCTCCTGCCTTGTTGGATTCTTTGGGCAATTCCTTACAGACGCCATCACAGGCCTCAATGCATACACGTGCCAGGCAAGGTAGAGAACTGAAATCCGCTGCTTCCAGAACACTCAGTGATGTAGATGTTTCGAATGCGACCGTCCTCCACGAGGCTTTGTTAAGATTCCAGGTATAAACCAGCAAGTATGGAGACCTCCTGTCACGCTTTCAACTTTATCGCCATGGCCTCGACATTTAGCAATCACGAAGCAGCAGCCGTATCCTTGCCGCAATATGGCTTCGGTACGGATGTTGACTTCGAGAGCCTTGTCGCCGACAATCACTTCCTATTCCGCGTATATACTCCGAAGCCTCCGTCTCCGTTCGCCGATGATAGCGATCCTCCTTTCGTTGCGCCGAAATACGACGAGAGATTTACCCGTTCTCCTGACGAAATTAAGGCCCCGCATATCGGCCACAGCGACCATCACCGTCATATTGGGACCTACGACGATGTTGCCAGACACATGGATTGGACTACGAAATCCTCTTCCCCATACATATCAACATCCTTCAGCTTCATCTGGTCTATCTGGGAAGCTCTCCGACGTTATCACTTAGGTGTCAAAAAGGGGGTCGAGATCGCAGTCATCGATGCCTCTGTCCTCACAGACAGGGCAGTGACCGCTGTGCAACTGCTGCGAAGTGGCCTCCCCTCAGAGTAAGTCCACGTATCTTTGACTCTTCCAACAAGGGCATTGACTGTTAATCAAGGCGTCGAGATGAACATTGGAAATGGTATCGATTTGCCCAAGAATCGCAATCTGTGCTGGTGCACGAGTGCATTCCAGCATCCGCAGTGTTCACTTCCATTCCCCTTATTTCTCTTCTAGAGAAACTTCCCTCGTACTTCTTCCGCCAGAACCTATTGGATTCTACCAAGAGCTCGACTTTGTCGACGGTAGGATGGGACTATACGGAGAAGAAACGGAAGTACCAACAATTTTGCCAGGACATGTCCGCCCGCTTCCTACAGCTTACGCCTGATTCGCGGTTGCAAGATACCACCACGGGTTCTGTTCGGCTAGCAATAGCTTTCTTGCGTCCTTGGTTCCAGAAGTGCGTTTTGGACGACTTCCAGACCGCGACTGTCACCCTATGCGCCCTCTCTTTTGCCATCGCCCAGTGGCCTGGACAGTGGTGGGTCCAGGAAAATTCGGAGCTGTGGAATCTCATCCGCGCGATGGTCCTTTCGGTGGCCGAAGAAGTGCGAGCAACTCAACAAGCGCACGACTCGAAGGAGATCAGCCGTTTGCAGGGAGTTATCGTTGAACTCGACGAGGCCGTCCGAAAATACAAAGGGGAAATTAGTCTGAGGAATACGAGAAAGCCTACTCACCTTTTGACCCCCTTGCTTATACCTCCACCGCTCCGACCCGCTGTCATGCATAACTCGCCCTCTCCGTTGGCTCTTACCCAGTCCCTAGGCATCCCTCTGAAAGGTCCTCAGGTAGTGATCACTCCCATAACCCCACCCACTTCTCCTATCCATTTTTCCATACCGATATTTTCGCCCACGAACATTCAAAGTTCACCCCATGCGCTAGGCTGCTTGAAGCCCATTTCCATGGGCGATTGCCGTGTCCCAGAACTCGAGATTTCTTCGCCGACGACAAGCTCAGACTCCTTGATCAGACCTCACACCGTTGGATCACCTGTCGAATCCCATCACACCTCCGACTGTTCAATTGACCCACTCCTCATTCAATTACCTCCCTCGCCGGTCGAGTCGCTCCGGAAGTTTCCAAACGTGTCTTTCCACAACAGTCACCCACGCACTTCGCTAACACAGTTGGAATCCGACCCTCATTGCAATACTTCCTCCTCGCCAGGCACACACAAAATCACAGCAACGCGCACACATGTGTCCAAGACAAAGGATGAACCCGCTCGTGCCGCGGCGCGCAAACCTCCCACTCTCGTGGAAACAGCCTCATGCCTCGTTACTGGCTTCCTCGTTGGCGCCTTCATAACGTTATGCCTGCTGTCTCCGCAGCGCCGGGCGCTGTTGACTCACTTGACATGATGCTCTTAGATGATATGCAGACACGACGCCGTAAACTTGTTGGCGGTTCTCTATGCCTCCGTATGGTTATCGTTTCGTTATTTATTCTCTATCAAATACCATATCCATCACTTGCGGATAGCATATAAGAAACCATCGTAGCCCTTCTCTCCAACCGTTCCAATGGTAGTAGCATCAACCTCGTCGTCTCCCTGAATTGCCCTCAGTAATTCCCTCACTCCGTCGATACTCTCATCTTGTTTTGCGTGATCCGCGATGCTCCCGTTGCGGACGACATTGTCCACGATCTACCATGCAGTACATAGATGTTAGACGCGCTATTCTGAGGGGCATAGTAAGAAAATATCGAGGGACGTACGATCACGCCACCGCTGCGCGTAAGGCGCTTTGCCTCTATGAAATATTTAGTGTTGGACGGCTTGTCGGCGTCGATGAAAACGAAATCGAAGGGGGGCTCAGGTTTCAGTTTCGCCAGCGACTCCACGGCTGGGCCCTCAATCACTTCGACTTGGGGCGAGATGCCGGCATGTGCGATGTTCTCCCGCGCGACCTATATAGACCAGCCAAATTCAGTATTCTGCAACAAGGTTATTCGGAATCGTATCGAGAATACCTCCGCATGCTTGTGATCGAGCTCAAGAGTGATGAGTTTCCCGTCCGCGGGAAGAGCCCTCCCCAGCCAGATGGTCGAGTATCTGTGGGACGCGTTAAACCGGCATCAACGATGGATCCAAAAGCCGACGCACCCTCCGAGAGTACCAACCTCCAAAATTCGCTTGGCTGAGATGGACAACGCAAGCAACTGCAGGAATTTGCCTTGTGCAGCGCTGACTGCGATATTAGGTAGGCCTTGAGCGGTGCTATTCACCAAAGCCGAGTCCAGGATCGTATCCTCTTTCAAGAGGAACGAGTTATGGTACTCATCCGACTTCGCCCAGTCTGCGAGTGTAGTGGGAGTGAATTCCTGCCTTCCGATGCCGCTGTGTTTCTGGGCCTGACCAGACATAATGGGGTTGGACAGTAGTTAGGTATAAGTTGAGAGGATGCCTCCTACTTTTGTACCAGATGGTGCTGATGACGTGATGTGATTGTTATCTGATAGTGCGGTGTTCGTCGTCTCCTAAAGCTGACCTAATGTAACTGATGATAATCGATCTGTTACCTTACATATAATATATACGTAGCATAATGGAACAGACAAGACTTCTCAAGAGTTCAAGCAAACGGGAAACCCAATCCAACGATAATTTGGTGTAAAGCTGTCTACTGCGGCACGAAAAAGGAATCATTCCTCATTTATCTCGTAGCTGGCCCTCAGTTCGATGCCGCTTCTCCTGTGTCACCCATCTCATTAATCCTATTCGGTGGTTCGCCTCACTTTCCACTACCCCACCCTTGATCAGGCTACAGCGCGTGCAGGATACCAGGCGACGTAACTTGAACTAGATTTCATGATAGATGAATGATGTAGTTGTACATTAATATATTCAGACAAAGGCCCTATATATCCTCATCCCCACCTTTCAGCCTTAAGCAGAAATTGATGGTATTATTACAGTGACCGAACGACCGGCCTAATGATCAACGGCATCTTATTGCCCCCCTCTGGATCTGTTTTCAACACAGGCCTCTGCACAATCGACGCCTTCTTGATGATATCTGTGGCGGGAACCGCGAGCTCGAACTCAAATGCGCGGACGAGAGTGAACAGGAGGGCCTTCATCCTGAAGTACGACCGATGTCAATGTCAGTGAGTAGGGGGACTCACAAAGTCCTCTTAAGTAACAATGTGCTCACTCGACGAGAGAGAACCGGTATCCGATGCACGCGCGTGGGCCGCCGAGGAAAGTGAGCATGTTTCCCCAAATGCCGGGGATCCCACCTGCGGCTTCAGGGACCTTCTCCCAGCGCTCAGGTCTACAAGCCCCAGATATGCTCGTTAGACAATCACACACATGACACAAGTCTAAACAGTATATACCTAAATTCCATCGAGTCTTCGCCCCAGATCGACTTGTCACGGTTCATAGAGAGTATAGGCACCAGCAGCGTCTGGCCTTTGGTGATTCTAAGTGAATCGTGAACGACGCCCTTGGCGTCTGTGAACGGTTGCCCAAGAGGTAAGATATCGTCCTTCAACGAAACGCGAAGTGTGCTCGGTACAGGCGCATGGATGCGCATCGTCTCGCGCACAACCATGTCAAGGTAGGGGAGCGCGTTGAGCTCGTCCATCGTCGGAGTGTCCGTGTCGACCGCGAGGAGCTCCTCGCGCAGCTTGTCTTGGATGGCTTTGTCTTGCGTTAGTGCGTAGAGCGCCCAGGTGGTGCCAGTGCTGGTGGTTTCATGACCCGCGACTAGGAATGTAGGCACCTCTGGTAGTCGGGAGCGGCGGTTAGTTGACGTGTATAGATAGTGGGTATGGAACATACGTGCGAGAACGTCTTCGTCGGCCATGCGCTGGTGTTCCGGGACGTCCTTGGCCATATTTGACGACACGAGCAGCGAAAGGAGATCGCGGGCCTTCCACGCGCTCTTCTCGTGTATAGACGCCTTGCTCTCGCGCAGGAGCTCGTGACCGATCCGGGACATGGTTTCACGCGCCGGGGCCACTTTCGCATCTTGTTCGGTACGCTAAGCATGTGTTGGTCAGATTTCAAGATGACTTATGGAGCTGCTCTCACCAAAAAACGAAGGGCAGGCACCATCGCGCGCAAGAAGGGAATGATGCTGAACTTCGTACCCGTCTTGAATATGGTCGCAAATGCTGCATTGAGTTCGTTGCTCTCAGGATCTTTGCTCAAGGCGTCGAATTTATAGTTAAATCCTGCAAGGCCGATAATATCGAGGGTTGCCCTGCTTAACCAGGACAGGGCGTCGACCTCGCTGGTCCCGCTTTGGTTGGCATTGTCTGCCACCCAGATGTCTCGAAGCTTTTAGTGGCAAGTCAGGAATGGCCGGATCCAAAATCTGGCAGCCTACCTGAATCGATTTTTCTAAGAAAATCTCTGTGAGTTCCCGGACTTGTGAGGGGCCGAACGCAGGATTCTGGAGGATTGTTCGTAAGGATAAATGGACCATTAGGCTGGGACTCATACCATGACTTTGCGCTGGGAAAATATCCATAAGAAATTGATAGGAATTTTTGAGACGGCTAGTCACCTGTTGCTTGTGCTTCTCGCCTTCAACTACGAGAACACCTGATTGTTTTCGTGTGCATAAGTTGTTGGTTGACTAAACGAGGCATCTGTGTGTACTTACCAGCACCGAGAATCCTACTCAAATTGTAACGCACCGCTTCTGGCTTTTGATATACGCTCGTGTTCATTAAGACGTGATTTAGAGCCTTGGTGTCCGTTGTATAAAGTCTTCTCATCTGGAAACAACTCCTTAGAGATGAATTCCTTTAGGTCATTGGTGAGGCTCACCCCAAGCAGGCCCGTGTATTGGATGGTGGGACCATACTCCCTGACCCACTTATCATGAAGCACAGAATTTTCCTACAGTCGGAGTTGAGATAAACGGATAACCTCTACAGTCAAGAAAGCACGAACTGCATCCCAGATCTCGTGAAGGTTACCATAGATAAAGCTCTTGCTTGGTGGACCGGGAAGAACCCGCAGAGGAGATGTAATTCGCTCGTAGATCAACTTGACGCCTCGATACAGGCCATACACGGCCACCGTTCCACCAAGAGAACTAAGAAGTAGGAGAGCCTGAGTCATTCTGAAGTCAGGTCGTTAATTTATCTTCATCCTGTCTAGTAGGCAAAATATATACATACCTATGATGGTGCAGAGACACGCGTCTGTCGGCATGAGTGCTGCGGTATGCCGCCGCATCTGATTTCGTTCAACGGTATGTAACGCCGCGACGGTGATTCGTCCCTGAGAATCATTGCGTGTCAGTGCTTAGTCAGCTGGTTTGGAGAGAGGCCACTGTTTCATCGGTGAATTATGGCCAACCTTGAAATGCGACAAAATGTGGCAAAACCTCTCAGAATGTTCCGGCGAGGCACTCAAATCTGATCAAATATTTTCGTGGCATCAGACCGTCACAATAGTGGTCTTGAGCTGGCCTCGATTGGTAAATCTCT